>CAJGYO010000641.1:0-197384 GCA_904845875.1 Miscanthus lutarioriparius | reverse complement strand
CGCGTTCTGCTCTAGAGAAGGCGGCAGCGTCGTTCGGACGAGTGGCGGCTGAGCATCGAGGGCACCGTTGACATTCGCCCCGAGGTGAAGAAGATCTCACTCGGTTGGGGAGTGCGCCAGCATCGCCCACCCGGAAGACAAGTCCGGTGTGTTCGCGGTGTCTCCGCAGCGACTCAACGTCGTCCGTTGAGCCTTCAGCTGCACTCGTCGCGGTTGGGCCCGGCGTTGCAAATCAGTACCGGGAGAGTGGATTTGGGGTTGTTTCTAACCCTAATTCATTCCCGATCAAGGGGTGAGCATCCACTCCTAAACCCCTGTCCCACCTCCTACCATGCATGCGTCTAGTTCTTCTGATCTCCAATTCAGGGTATCATGGGAATTCAATTCTAAAATTCCTAAGGTTGATTTTTCCTAGATTTGATGGTGATCATCCTGACAAGTAACTCAGTGATTGCTTAGGATTACTTTAGCCTCTATCGTATTGAGTCCACTTCATGGGGTGCGTATCGCTCAGCCTTCGCATTTTGTTGGGGCTGCTAAGCGCTGGTACAATTCTGTAGAATCTCAGCTTCAGGGTGTGGTTGGAAAATCCTGTCCACAAATTTGTCATGAATCGTTTAGGAAGGGATCACCATGGGCTCTTATTACACCAGCTTTTTCTTAAATCCGCTAAACTAGCTTTGATAGCTGAGTATATAGAACAATTCTCTGCTATTGTTGATCAGTTAGGGGCCTATCCTTAGAACTACACAGATCCATTGTTTTACACCATGAGGTTTATAGATGGCTTGAAAGATCACATTAGGTACACCCTGTTTCTCACATGCCCCCAGGTTGGGATACTGCTTGTGTCCTGGGTACAATTGCAGGAGGACCTGGTAGCGCCGTGGAAGCAGGAGGTTCGCAAGTGGGACATATCGTCCGGGCCAAGCTGTTAAGCTAGGGCGGCCCGTTTTCTCTACCTCTACCACCGGCACGCTGTTCGACAAAACTGACAAGTAAGCGGTGGAACTCAAGCTCTGTTCGGACATCGACCAAGCTCCATCTGTTGATGAAAGATGGGAAGCCTGGTGCTCGCTCAGGCACTCTCGAAGGCACATGTTCCTTTGTGGCAGTAAGACGTCACGGGATCTACAGGTGCCCTCAAGCTGTTCAACTTCAAGTATTGGAGGAAGTTTCGGAGATTATTCTCGGTGGAAGAATCAGCCGGGGCCTTCTGGCCTTGATGGTTGAAGAATCTGAACCAGCATAGCTTCAGTTGATTCTGTCCTCCGTGGCTGCAGTTTCTGGGGAGTATCTGCTCCTCTCCGCACTATAGTACTTTTGATGGTCTTCATGGCTCAGTCCCAATTAAGCCCATACTACTTGATTCGAGAAGTTCTCATACATTTGTCAGTGAATCTGTTGCTGCTCATATAAAGATTTGGCACCCCTGTCTAACCAATAATTAGAGTCCAAGTTGCTAATGGTCAGGTTTTGTCCTGTACTCAATTCATTAATTCTGCAGTATGTTCTGTTCAGGGATTGCAATTTCAAGTCTGATATCAAGGTGCTGCCGCTATCCTCTTATGACATGATATTGGGCTTAGACTGGTTAGAGAGTCACAGCCCCATGCAAAGTTCACTGGCCTCACCAATGGCTCAAGATTCCTTATGGGGGTACCACAGTTCCAGCCGCATCGTTTACTGTCTTCTATTCCCAGAGGGATCTATTATACCCGATTCGCAGCAACAGATACATCTGATGCAATTCCACCCTGATATGGACACCTGAGATTAAGCAGCTCCTGCATGATTTTGATGTGCTATTTCAGCAACCTTCCCAGCTGCCTCCTCAGGCAGATCTGATCATTCCATCCCTCTGGTCCAGGGAGCTGGTGCAGTGTTTTATGAGGCCCTACCGCTTTGTTCCAGCAGTTAAGGATGAAATCGAGAAACAAGTTCATGAAATGCTTCGCTTCAGGTCTTATACAGAAAAGCTCTAACCCGTTCTCTTCCCACCTGTCTTGCTTGTAAGGAAGAAGGATAATACCTAAGCGTTTTGTGTGGATTACAGGCAGTTAAAACTCTATTACAATGAAGAGCAAATACCGGTGCCGTTGATAGATGAATTACTTGATGAATTAGGATAAGCTTCTTGGTTTACCAAACTGGACCCAAGATCAGGATTCCATCAGATTCTGTTACAGCGGGTGAAAATTACAAACGGCTTTCCGAATCATTTTGGTCCATTGAATTTCAAGCATCATGCCTTTCAGGTTAACTGGTGCCCTGGGTACATTCCAGGAAGCAATGAACTCAACTTTGGCCCCATTCTACGTGATATTTGTTCTAGTATTCTTCGATGATATCTTGATCTTCAGCAAGACATATGAAGAGCATCTTATACACATCCAGCAAGTATTTCAGTTGCTTTAGGACATGAGGGAAACCAAAGCTGTCCAAATGTAAAAGCGCTTTGCCCAGCTGCAGTATTCAATATCTGGGACATGTTATTTCTAGTGATGGAGTTGCTACAGATCCAGAGAAGATATCAGCTGCATCCAGTTGGCCTACTCCTGTGTCTGTTAAAGAATTGAGGGGCTTCTTGGGGCTAGCCGGCTACTACCGCAAATTTGTAAGGGAATTTTGGCCTCATTGCAAAGCCACTGATAGAACTCCTCCAGAAGAACACAATCTTTCATTGGACACCAGCCATGAGCAGTTCTTTCAGGCACTGAAACAAGCATTAATCTCAGCACCAGTTCTCGCATTGCCTAACTTTTCTCGGCCTTTGCTATAGAAACTGATGCTGGCGCTGGGAATTGAGCTGTACTTACTCAGGATGGTCACCCACTCGCACATACATCAGTCGTGGGTACTTTGGGCCTCGGTCACGTGGGTTGAAACAACGATGTGAGTACATAGCAGTTTTGCTAGCTGTTCAGCAGTGGCGCCTAATATCTACAGTTCAGCGGTTCACTATATTCACTGATCAACAAAGCCTGGTGCAGTTAACTGATCAGCGACTCCATACCCGTGGCAACAAAGCTATTTACCAAACTATTGGGGCTTCAGTACCGTATCGTTTACAAGCTTGGCAGTGCAAATCGGGCAGCCGATGTTCTCTCCCCGCCGGTCTGATCCTGAGTCATCTTGTGCCGCGATTATCCGTGGTTACTCCGTGAGTGGATTCAGCTGGTAACAGAAGGGTATGCTAATGATCCTTTTTACTCAGTCTATGATTGCTTTCGCCTGGTAGTTGATCCACAATCTGTGCCCAACTTCTCACCTGCGTGATGGGGTTCTATGTCTCCATAACCATATCTAGATTGGCGAGAACCCAGCAATGCACTAGCGGCTTATTCAGGCCTATCATTCCAGCGCACTGGGTGGCATTCCGATTTCCAGCAGCGACACTGCGTATGAAGCGTTTGTTTGCACTGTTGCGGCATGAAGGCGGCAGTTCGTGAGTTTGTCAGCTCCTGTATCACCTGCCAGCGCGCCAAGCTGACCATTCGCGACTTCCTGGTTTACTTCAACCACTACCAGTGCTGGCTGCTGTGACGGCAGATCATTTCTCTTGACTTTGTGGAGGGCCTTCCTGATCTAAGCAGGTGAACTATATATAGGTTGTGATTGACTCTTTCACCAAGTACGGTCATTTCTTGCCATTGTCCCACCCTTTTCCCTACGGCTGGTGTGGCCAAGTTGTTCCTGGATCAAGTTTTATCGGCTACACGGTCTTCCTACTGCCATTATATCAGATCGAGATCGCATCTTTACAAGCCATTTTTGAAAGGAGTTATTCAAACTGGCAGATGTGCACAACTTCAGATGAGCTCCAGTTACCATCCGCAGTCTAATGGCGGACCAAACAACTGAATTAGTCGATGGAGACCTATCTGAGGTGCTTTGTCAACGCTTGTCCGTCCAAGTGGTCCACCTGGCTTCCTTTTGGCCGAGTTCTGGTATAATGCCTCTACCCACTCTGCCATTGGTATTTTTCCATTCGAAGCTTTATATGGATATCCTCCACGCCCATTTTGGCCAATCTGCTCTGGATGCTGTTACGATGCCTGACCTCTGTTTTGGCTTCAAGATCGTGCTGTTATGAATGATCTCATCCTCCAGCACCTGTCCAGAGCAAAGGAACGCATGAAGGCAAGTCGACAAGAACCGCTTCGGAGAGGCAGTTTTAGGTGGGTGATATGGTGTTCCTCAAGATGCAACCCTATGTTCAATCCACTTTAGCTGCTCGTGCAAATCAGAAGCTGGCCTTCAAGTATTATGGACCCTTCAAAATACTTGCTCGAGTGGGTTTTGTAGCGTACAAGCTAGAATTGCCATCACCAACCTCCATCCACCCGGTGTTTTATGTGTCCCAATTGAAAGCAAGCTATACTTCCTGGTACTCTGGTAACCCCTTCTTCCTGCTGACATTGAACTTCATCGTATTCCAGAGGAAATCCTGCAGCGCCGAGTGATATCGGTGGACTCCAACCCCGTTGAGCAAGGACGGGTGCTATGGTCTGGTTGGCCGAAGGAAATGGCAACTTGGGAATCGCTGGAATCTCTTCGTCCAGCTTTTCCCAGAGCTCCTGCTTGGGGACAAGCAGCTACTCAAGCCCCAGGAATGTTAGCAGCCCAAAATACTACGGCCGGCCAACAATACGAAGTCCCTATGCAAAGGAGCACGTGAGCGTCGGCCCAACAAGAATGTCGCCGGTGAGATGTGGGCGGAGTGTCTGTGTGCATGAGTCCAGGGCGTAGCTCATGTAATCGCCAGTATATCAGTAGACCAAAGTGAGTGACGAGGAGTATCAAACTTGTATGAACCAACTGAACTCTGCCTAAGAACTCCTCGCCGATTCACCCCAATTCCTCCGCTTGCTGTTCGTCCAACTTCCACTCTTCCACAATTGCTTCAATCCCAACTCTATTACTTCTAGCACAATTGTACCACCTGAAATTAAAAAGCACACAATAGTAGTTGTACTCTCGCTTCATCGGTCATCACAATTCACAAACAGTACGAACTGAAAGAGACCCAATCTACTACGCACCAGTCAGTACTACACAAGCGCGCCTAAAGCATCGGTTACGAGTACAGAAGAATCCTAAAGTACAGTACACGCACTGCTACTGGCCACCGTGCTGCCCTCGACTGGCGGCCCATCCGTCAGGAGCTGCGAAACCCATTCATCATCGACATCCTCCTCCTCCTCTCCCGCCACTGGCTCGGGGAACTGGCCACGTCAAAGGCCACGGCTCCGCCAGGTGGCGCCGGCGGCGCACTCCGCACGCCCGTCCACGGACGCCATCACCGTGGACGCCGGCCCCGACAGCGATGGCCCACAGCTCTCTTTCTTCTCGCTCACTGTCGGCGGCGGCAGCGGCAGAGCGTTGGCCCCGGCGGCGAGCTTGATCTCGAGCTCAAACCAGCTCATGAGCTCGGCGACGGACTCCTCCGTGATGCCCTCGTGCTCGTCGTAGTCCTCCGCGTCCAGGCACTCCGCCACCATGCCGACCACCGCCGCCAGCTCCGACGCCTCCATCCCTGTGGCTCTACGCTACGCAGCTGCTGAACTGAAAGTGCTGATCGAGTCGAGTGGGGCGGAGGCAGTGGCTTGCGTGGAGAAATGGCGATGGCCGGCGCGGGCTCGCCATTTATACTGCCACGCGGGCGAGCGATATGGATAGGCCAGTGGAGACCGTCGGATCACGAACGTGCACTCCCACAGCTGCTGGATCCCGCCATGGGACTATTGGCTTCAAGATCGTGCTGTTATGAATGATCTCATCCTCCAGCCTAGGACCTTTTCTTGGAGTTTTTGTGGATCGTGGTGCACTTCGAAATTGCGATCTTTTCCACGAGGCAGGAGGTTTGTGATATCGTGCAGCACTACAGCTGCAGGGGCCTGTAGAGGGCAGACTGCAGTGGGCAGTGCGGCATTGACGACCTGAACCTGACCCTGCTACCACTGCCACTCGTACAAGCCCGCTTCCTCTCAAAAACTGAAAAATACGGCGAATAGTTAGGCCCCATTTAGATTTCAAAAAATTTTACGCAGTAGTACCATCACATCGAGTCTTACTTGTACATACATGGAATACTAAATGTGAGACAAAAAAAACTAATTGCACAATTGAGTGAGAAATCGCGAGATTTAAACTTTTTTGAACCTAATTAGTCTATAATTAAACACTGATTGTCAAATACAAACGAAAATGTTACAAATTTAGATCTAAACGGGGCCTTAAGTTCTTCCTCTTCGTCCTTTCGCAGCTGAAGGACTCCTCTCATTTAAAACATTGCTTGTTAGTGGTTACTTACACTCACATTGAGTAGTAGGAAAATAATAATGTTAACGACACGCCTCCGAAGAAACTATTCCGCTTGAGTACTGTATTTTCTATAGTGTTTGGCTCACCGGGTGGGATGGGAATGGGAGCATCCAAGGAGAACCTACCTTGAAGATTTGAGATGAACTAAAAAAACGACCGCTCACCCCCCTCAAAAAAAACATCGAGAAATCAAATAATTTCAAATTTGATTAAATTTATAAAAATAGCATTTACATTTGTATTTTAAAAGGTTTACCAGCAAAAGAATGGTTATCGCACCCACGTTATATAAAAAAATGGCTAGTTTTTGAGCAAACTAAACCCACGCTTGATCCACGCTAACTTTTAGAAGTTGATAGAGGCCCATTACGCTTGAACTTATCACCGGACTTATCTGGCTTAGAATCTACAATATTTTTCTTTCACAACAAATCAGCCAAGGACGGCTTATCGATCGGCTTTAATACCAAATTTAACAGGCTAGGTTAATTTACCTTTTGAGATTGTGGAACTTGGCTTATAAAGTTGGTGGTTGTTTGGATACCATCACAAGGTTAGGGTCTCTCCATGCCAAGTTTTTTTAATATTGGGGATTTGTCTCCTTTTTTAATGGCGACGAAGAGGTATTGTGGATTTGGTTTTTCTCCATGATGACTCTAATGAAGATGAAGATAACAACTACAGGTCGCTAGAACTTCCTCTTGACATGACGACATGGACATTTAGGTTTTGTATCGGCGACATCAAGGCGAGACGATGTTGCCACCGATGGAATAATTTTCTCCTATCTCTTCTCGCTTGTTTTGGTTGGATCTCACCACGATGAAGCACAAGTGAGAATAAGTTTGCCCCTTAAGCCAATTAATGGTATTGAGTTGAAAATTCAGATCATTTTTTCTTATTCTTCCGCAAGGTATGGCGAAGAAGAAGGAAGACCCAAGAAAGAAGAAGTTTATGCTCAATTCCACCTATAAGAATGTTGGATCCCGCTTCTCCGTGAGCACCCTGCTCTCGTGCCTTTTACCGAGTGTTTACTCTATGTGATCATCCATATGAATTGTCATATAGGTTTGGGATTAAGATTTGGAGCTATATGAAGCATGGGTACAATGTAGATAAAGAACAATTTCTAGGTATACGTATTGTATTCCAGAGTGCTTGTAACATGATGATGTACTCAGCTATAATTTAATATAATTCTTCTTTGCCGAGTGTTTACCTATGTGATCATCCATATGAATTGTCATATAGGTTTGGGATTGAGATTTGGAGCTATATGAAGCATGTGTACAATGTAGATAAAGAACAATTTCTAGGTATAATGTGATTGTATTCCGTAGTGCTTGTAACATGATGATGTACTTAGCTATAATTTAATATAATTCTTCTTTCGTCTAAAAAAGATCATAGCTTCTAGAAGCTAGATTGTGAATCTGAGAGGATTCAAACAAGCCCTAACAAAGGAGTCGCCAAAGCTCACACTGTGGAGAGACGCTGTGCCAAGGATATCGGCCGGGTTGTCCGAGGTCGTGTAATCTAACCTAGGATGTCATCCTTGGTCGCTTGGATCAAGCGATTAACAAAGAACATATAGGATGGAAGAGCTTAAGTTGGGAAAAGGAGTATGTACTACATTGTGTAGTTGGATTACCTCAATCGGTCGTGATTCTCTAGTATACATAGATAGGTGGTTTTATCCCAAAAGATCAAACCTTTTCCGAACGAAATATGTAATTCACACAGATTGGGTAAGTTCACACTAAATTAGTTTTAAATTGAACTCGGACAAGGAAAAACTGGCTTAAATTGTTCTCCATCCACGTTTTCTTCATCTTGACTTCAAATTAGGCGATCTATATATGTTCTTCAATCGCCTTGACGAGATAAAGCAGAATGGTGAAGTCCATTCTTAAATTTAGATAACTTTACAAAACCAGCTTAGCTTGTTTCTACTGGATAATTCTCCCAAGGTTGTAATTTTTTTTCTTCCAGACTCTAAATTAGACGATTTATATATTTCTTTAATCGTGTCTCAATGAGAGAAACACAATGATGGAGTCTAGTTTGTATTTTGACAAAGTGTAAAATTGGCTTAGCCGGTTTGGAAAATAAGCCGCTGGAAATTCTGAACTCAGCTTCCTTTGACAGTTTTGGCTGTCAACAGTATTGCTTGTTAAAATTAAAATAAATCCAATGTTGATTGTGCATCTATGAGGCAACTACAATAAATATTATAAAATTGAATCTACATATATATATAGGATAAATCAGACTACTCCCTTTGTCCCTAAATAATGTTGTTATTGGTAAGCGTACACAAGTTTGATTTGATTTGTAGAAAATACGTGCAACATTTGTATTCCAAATAAATTTATTAAAAACTAGATTCAAAGATCTTTCTAATAATACTAATTATGTACCATTAATAATAATATTTTTTTTAATATATATTTAGTTAAAGTTGTTTCTAGAAACAAAAAACGATAGATATTTAGGGTAAAAGGGAGTACTGATATCCGGTCCATGAGGACGGGAAGACCGCCTCTCATGGTGCTGGGTGTTTGTTCCACCTCCTAAACTTTAGTCATTGTCTTATCATATGTTTGGCACATGCATGGAGTATTAAATATAAACTAATTATGAAACTAAATACATAGATTGAGATTAAGTTGTGAGATAAATTTTTAAACCTAATTAGTCTATGATTTGATAATATGGTGCTATAGAAAACATGTGCTAATGATAGATTAATTAGGTTTAATAAATTTGTCTCGCGAATGACTGACGGATTCTATAATTTATTATTTTATTAGTATTCGAATATCCTGTGCGATACTTCATGTGATATTCAAAAGACGTCTCTTATACTTTAGTTCTGTCTCCAACCACAACAGAGAACTCTTCTGCCTTGCTTCATGGCTGCCTACCCCCTGCGGCCTGCCGGTGCATTTATTGGAGGCTCAGGATCTTCACATCCGGAGCATTGAGCCCGTGTTTAGTCGGCCAATTTGGGAATTTAGGCTACCGTAGCACTTTCGTTTTTATTTAACAATTAGTGTTCAATCATGAACTAATTAGGCTCAAAACATCTGCCTCGTGATTTTCCACCAAACTGTGCAATTAATTTTTTCGTCTACATTTAATACTCCATGCACGATCGGAAGATTCGATGTGATGGCTACTGTAGCACTTTTAGGATTTTGGGTTTAGAACTAAACGCTGCCTGACAGTCAAGCGATCACAGTCGACAGGAGGAGTAAATGTCGCAGCGTGGTGTTAGATGATAGATATCTTCACCTGTGTCTATGTACATTGTATCTTGTAGATAGAATCAGTTCCTAATTTGTAGCTAGCGATCTTATCTCTTATAACAAATCTGTAACAACTCTTGTATAACATGCCACCACCACTGCGGGCTGTTCCCCGCCTATATAACATGAAACCGAGGACCAGGGAAAGGTTACTCGTTAACCCAAATCTTTACATGGTATCTAGAGCCTATCTCCTCACGGAGCTTTCATCATGTCCTCCTCCGCTTGGCAACAGCACGCCAGTCTTTCCTCCCTCGGTTTCCTGCCGGTCAGCGAAAACTGACCTGTGGGAACTTCCCACTATGGCGCTGTCAAGTCCTCTCCTCAATCTGAGGAGCGGAGGTCTTCGAGTTCCTTAGCCCTACAGCCAAACCACCAGCCCAGTATCTTCCCAAGAAGAAACCCGATGACATTTAAGGAGGTCCCGATCCCAACAAGGAGTACAGCACATGGGTGGCGAAGGACCAACAGGTCCTGAGCTACCTCCTTGTCTCTCTGTCTCGAGAGATCCTACAGCAGGTGTCGACTGCAACGACGGACACCGAGCGTCCAACAGTATTGCTTGTTAAAATTAAAATAAATCCAATGTTGATTGTGCATCTATGAGGCAACTACAATAAATATTATAAAATTGAATCTACATATATATAGGATAAATCAGGACTACTCCCTTTGTCCCTAAATAACTGTTGTTATTGGTGTGCGTGCCACAAGTTTGACTTGATTTGTAGAAAATGCGTGCAACATTTGTATCTCCAAATAAATTTATTAAAAACTAGATTCAAAGATCTTTCTAATAATACTAATTATATACCATTAATAATAATTTTTTAATATATATTTAGTTAAAGTTGTTTCTCGAGAAACAAAAACGATAGATATTTAGGGTAAAAGGGAGTACTGGATATCCGGTCCATGAGGACGGGAAGACCGCCTCATGGTGTTTGGGTGTTTGTTCCACCTCCTAAACTTTAGTCATTGTCTTATTAGATGTTTGGCACATGCATGGAGTATTAAATATAAACTAATTATGAAACTAAATACATAGATTGAGATTAAGTTGTGAGATGAATTTTTTAAGCCTAATTAGTCTATGATTTGATAATATGGTGCTATAGAAAACATGTGCTAATGATAGATTAATTAGGCTTAATAAATTTGTCTCGCGAATGACTGACGGATTCTGTAATTTATTATTTTATTAGTATTCGAATATCCTGTGCGATACTTCATGTGATATTCGAAAAGACATATCTTATACTTTAGTTCTGTCTCCAACCACAACAGAGAACTCTTCTGCCTTGCTTCATGGCTGCCTACCCCCTGCGGCCTGCCGGTGCATTTATTGGAGGCTCAGGATCTTCACATCCGGAGCATTGAGCCCGTGTTTAGTCGGCCGAATTTGGGAATTTAGGCTACTGTAGCACTTTCGTTTTTATTTAGCAATTAGTGTTCAATCATGGACTAATTAGGCTCAAAACATTCGTCTCGTGATTTTCCACCAAACTGTGCAATTAATTTTTTCGTCTACATTTAATACTCCATGCACGTATCGGAAGATTCGATGTGATGGCTACTGTAGCACTTTTTTGGATTTTGGGTTTAGAACTAAACGCTGCCTGACAATCGCGATCACAAATGACAGGAGCAGTGCCGCCGTATGTGGTGTTAGATGATAGATATCTTCACCTGTGTCTATGTACATTGTATCTTGTAGATAGAATCAGTTTCCTAATTTGTAGCTAGCGATCTTATCTCTTATAACAAATCAGTAATAACTCTTGTATAACATACCACCACCGTGCGGGCTGTTCCCAGCCTATATAACATGAAACCGAGGACCGTGGAAAGGTTACTCGTTAACCCAAATCTTTACATGGTATCTAGAGCCTATCTCCTCACGGAGCTTTCATCATGTCCTCCGCCCAGCTTGCGACGTCCGTCCTTTCCTCCCTTGGTTTCCCGCCGGTCGTGAAAAATCGACCGTGGGAACTTCCCACTATGGCGGCGCTCAAGTCCTCTCCTCAATCCGAGGAGCGGAGGTCTTCGAGTTCCTTAGCCCTCTACAGACAAACCCACCAGCCCAAAGATCTTCCCAAGAAGAAACCCGATGACACGGAGGAGGTCCCGATCCCGAACAAGGAGTACAGCACATGGGTGGCGAAGGACCAACAGGTCCTGAGCTACCTCCTTGTCTCTCTGTCTCGAGAGATCCTACAGCAGGTGTCGACTGCAACGACGGACACCGAAGCGTGGGCTGCCATTGAGGGGTTCTTTGCCTCTCAATCCCGTACGCGATTGATCAGCACCCGGATGGCCCTGGCGACGGCGTCCAAGGGCACATCCACCATCGCCGAGTACTACAGCAAGATGAAGTCTCTCGCTGATGAGATGGCTTGCATGGCACCGCCTCGGAGGATGATGAGATGGTCTCCCTACATCCCGACGACGGCCCTTGACGACGACTTGACTCCGTGGTGACATCTGTGCGCCTCCGGTCGAACCAATCTCCCTTGGTGAGCTATATACTCAACTGATAAGTCATGAACAGAGGCTCGAGATGCGCAGTGGAGGATCCCAGTCCTCTGCAAACCTGGCGTCTCGTGGTGGACGCGGTGGAAATAACTCCAACCGCGGAAGCCGTGGTGGCTTTGCCCATGGCGGCGGCAAGCAGAAGGGTGGCCGCAACAACAACTTCAACCGAGGCAGCTCCAGCTCCTTCCAGGTAGGTCTCATCTACCAAGTTTGTGGCAAGGAAGGGCATCTAGCCTTTCACTGCTACAAGAGGTACGACGAAAGGTTCCAGGGCGGTGCACCACAGCAGCAGAAAATCTGCCTCCAACGTCACCTCTTCCTATGGAGTAGATACCAACTGGTACATGGACTCCGGGGCAACAAACCACATCACCAGCGATCTGGAGAAGCTCTCCTCTGCGACAAGTACCATGGAGGGAGTACGTCCCACGCCCCCAATGGGTCGGTATGGAGATCTCACATGTTGGTCATGGTTTTGTGCAGTCCCTTCACATAAAATTCATCTTTGTAATATTTTACATGTTCTGATGCTAGCAAGAGTTTAGTATCTCAGAATCGCCTCTCTCAAGACAATAATGCTTTGTTGAATTCCACCACGATTGTTTTTCATAAAGGAGTTGGCGACAGAAAACACTCCTCACAGAGCAAGGTCAAGGAGGCCTCTACCCTATCAAGTCTTTTTCGAGTAGATCATCATCATCGTCCAATAAATGTGCACTTGGAGTCATCAAACCCTCTACGTCTGCGGTGGCATAGTCGGCTAGGGCATGCTTCTGCTCCTATTGTTAATAGAGTCCTTCGTAGTCATAAACTTTCTTCTATTCAGGATGTGAACAATAAACAAGTGTGTGATGCATGTCAACAGGGCAAAAGCCATCATCTGCCCTTTCCAAAGTCAACTAGTGTGTCTACTAGTGTCTTGGAGCTTGTGTTTTCTGATGTTTGGGGACCTGCCCCAACTTCAGTTGGTCGATTCAATTATTATGTTAGTTTCATCGATGATTACTCCAAGTTTACCTGGATCTACTTAATTCGCCACAAATCCGAAGTTTTTTAGTGTTTCCGTGATTTCCAAAGTTTAGTGGAGAGGCAATTTGATAAAAAAAATCTAGGCCATGCAAACAGACTGGGGAGGGGAATATCAATCTTCGATGTTGGGATTCATCACTTTGTTTCCTGCCCACATACACCAACAAAACGGTGCCGCTGAGCGCAAGCACATGCATATCATAGAGATGGGCATCACCTTGCTCGCCCATGCATCTATGCCACTCAAATTTTGGGACGAAGCTTTCCAAACCGCTGTTTTTTATCAATCGGTTTCCCTCTAAAGTAATCAATTATGATACTTGTCGGATACCATAAAAAGGGGTACCCTAAGAAAGAACCGAAAAGATTGCTTAGACCTTGCAAATATCAAAGCCAAAGGACAACCACGAGGTCTCGGCCGATTCTCCAATTAGCCCGAGGCCACACCGCAAAACCTCGGACGAAGGCCAACTCTCCGCCTCACCGGGCCCTTTCTTTGAGGCCCCGCCCGCAAGGCCTCCTCGGACGGGTTACCGATTCTCCAATTCATGAGGCCCCGCGATAAAGCCTCGGACGGCACCGATTCTCCGACTCGCTCGAGGCCGGCTCGGCAACAACCTCGTCGCCTCCGTCTCGACCAACTTCTCTGACAAAACGTCACGTCCAATTAACGCGTCCAACCACTCCCGCAATGTGAGCCGCATGTCGGCGTAGTACAGCAGAGTGGCCGACGGGATGGGAGACAGGGGGCGAGCGGGATTACCGGCCATTGTGCTCGACCTTTGCGCCCTAATCGGGCGCCTTGCCGCAGATTTGCTGCCTAATTCCTGCTCGAGAACAGCCGCAGCGTGGGGAGTCAAGTCCGGTCACTATAGCCTCGGAATTAGTGTATAGGACCAACTGCTCCTCTCAAGCCTCGGTAATCCACTTCAAGGTCTCGGCAGCCTCGGGATTCGCGCGTCGCCGAGCCCCCCCACGATGGCTCGACCTCGGCACCAACTAAGCCTCGGCTTTTACACTCGCCAACGTCTGACGACGTCGTCTTCGGCCATTCCCTGCGCCAAGCTATCACTGGAGCACCCACGTCGCACAAGATCGGGTGTGACCGGCGCGTTGCTCCAGTGCATCAAGGACAAGACCGCTCCGTTGACCATGCCGTGCCGCCACAAGTAGTAAGCTACGGGACTCGGGCATGCCACCTCCGCTCACCGCATAGCAAACACATGTATCACCCCTCCCCCTTCAACTATAAAAAGGAGAGACCAGGGCCGCGTTTCTAGGGACAGAAGATGAGCGAATACACGCATAGGCTCACGTAGATTCTGACACACTCTCCCCCGCCGCCTGAGAGCAACATCTCAAGCAGCCCACACCGCTCCACGCAGAGACCTAGGACTAGCTCCCTCTCTCGCCCAGCTTGTAACCCCCTACTACAAGCACTTCGGTGCAAGGAATACAAGATCGATCTCTCAGACTGGACGTAGGGCACCGATTGCCTGAACCAGTATAAACCTTGTGTCTCTTTGCATCACCATCCGGGATTAGGAGCACGCAGTTCAAATTCACTAGTTGGTTGAGGACCCCCCGGTCCAAAACACCAACAGTTGGCGCGCCAGGTAGGGGTTACTGCGTGTTAGCTTAATAGTTCCAACAAGTTCCGGATGGCAGACCCCATCGCCCACTATGTCTCAAGACGGTGATCTGGTTTGGGAGCCTAGAGTTCATGTCTCTAGGACATGAATACGACCTAGTACTCCTCCACCCAGAGCCCCTTTGGCCGACGACGGCATCGCACACCAGCAGCCCGGGCGCAGGTGGTGCCTAGACCGCCGCTCTCGTCGTACTCGCCAGGCATGATGCGAGCGGGACCACCTCGACACCGCACGAGCTTAGGGCGACACGCCGCGCTCCGCCGGTATCCCATGCCCGATCACAGTATAGAGTCCTGGTTGGGGACTGTCTAGCTTAAGCCTAAGGCGGGGAAAGACACCGTGATGATGCAACTGACGCCCGTCATCAAGTTCCGCACTTCCACCACCGAGGAGCCAACTCCGGTGAAGCAGGGCCCGACGATGGCACCATCCCCGTACCCCTTTGGGTTGAGAAATGTCGCCGCCACCTTTGCTTCCGCCTACGCTTCCGCTCACATGGAGCCCTCAGGACGCCAACAATGTTTCACCCTTAACCTCTTTGCCACAACCTCGGCTCACACCCCACACCGACTCCTCGGAGGAGGACGAGGCGTGGGCGGAGCAGAACTTCTCAAGGCCAGCGCGACCCCCAAGCTATCGCCTCTTCTTGGCATGAAGCGACTCATCGCTTTATTACTCGACTCCGATGACGAAGGCACTTACGATCCCACTCGAGAGTGCTTCCACATCGGACTCAGGGATGCTAGGGGCAAGTAATGAGAGTGAAGGGCGAGCAACCGCTCCCGCTCCGCCAAGGGGCAAGCGACGCCACACCTCCGCTCGTTGAGCCTCGGCAACGCGGAACGAGAAGGCGCCGCCCGGGAGGAACTTCGCGCGCCTAGACACAGGAGCGGCTCAAGTGAGCTTGGGCAAAAGTCGACCAAGACCGACTCACTGCTACAGCAGCTTGAGACACTATCGGCCGGGAGCAGAGGTCACAAAGTGATGGCGGAGGAGCCTAGCGGAGGCCCGGACGCCCACCACCGCATCAACAATGACGAAGGGGGTGAGCAACCCCAATCTTCAATTATGCTTAGCTGTAACATCGCTGCAGCAGCGACAATGCTGAATCGAGCGATGCCCGAGCCCTCTACCATGGAGGGGCGACGGGTCCACGGCGAGCTCTAGGATCTCCTCGAGACTGTCGCGGTACAGCAGGCCGAGAGCTCTGCCTCTAGACATCGCGGGGGCGCTTCGGAACTACCCACGGCATTGCCTCAGCAAGATAGAGAGGCCTCAGTTCATCCCAAGCCCGCTCGGGCACCGACAATAATAATAGGGCCCCCCTTGGTGCCTGCGACAGACTTTCGGCGCTGGCACGAGGCGCAAGGCGACCATGATGTGGTCAGCAGACGACGGCGCCACGATGTAACAGAACCGACCAATTATACGAAATTAAGTAAGAAAATCATCCGCCAGAGCAGACGATTTAGCAAACCTAAGCCCGTATAACCCGGTAGTCCGTGAAATCACAAAGGATTTCAAACCAACTTCCATTCTAGCCAAGATCGTAATAAGTTTAGCGGTCACCATCACATATTACATAAAAGTTCGCAATCTCAGATACATCAGAGTTTCAACATAGTTATTACAAAACTAGTTCGAATAAAAGTAGCGGAAGCCATTTGTTCAAACCAGACACACACTCACGCGGAGTTCAAATATAGTGCCAGCGAATGATCATCTCCAACAAAAGCATTAGACGAGACATAAGGAATGACCATGCCCATGGTCCTAAGCATCACCCATCGCACGATAAAGGCAGTTGATACAGTAGCCGTAATACATCTGCCCATCTGCAACAAGTGGAAATAAAACCCTGAGTACGAGAAGGTACTCAGCTAGACTTACCCGACATAACCGAAAATAAATGACACCAAGGATTATGAAGGGCTTTATAGTAGGGTAGCTGACTCATTTGCAAAAGAAGCATTTTTAGCATTTCAAGAACCTTTTTAAAAGCATTATTGTCAAGTTAATTATTATTAACCAGACGACTAGATTTGCACCTAAACTAGAGCAAACATATGATTAAGCGAATAATGATAACCAATGATCATTAAACAACTTCCATACTGTCATATCCATTATAACTGTCCAAGTGTTCCATAAACATTTACTACGATGAAGTAACTCAAGTCAAGTGCTCACTATCCAGGAGCGATGGCGATTCGAATCGATTCCTAACCAGCTGGTGATTTATTCCTTACACAAACCTCACTCACCCGCTAAAGTGAGATCTTGATCACCGAGTCAACTTTCTAGGTATCTCGAGTTTGCCAGGAACCACATGTACCCGGGGGCCGACCGACTGCACTTTGGTCTTATCATCTCGCCCCCGTGTCCTACCACACCTGCTCCGGCACAGTGCGCTGCGGGAAATCTACTCGGCCCGAAAAATCTCCCACCTTCGCGATCGGAAGGTACTTTATCCGGCCAGCTAAATGTAAGGCATGCATTCAACATGACTCGAGGCCCAACAACGGTCGGTCCTCAATCGACACAGACGGAAACACTACAGACCAAAACTCTGCAAGTCTTCATCCGGTCTCAACTTCATTTAACACTTAGTTATACCATGACTTCATAGTCATCCAAGCAGATCCAGGTAACCACCTATAGCTCGCAGGTGATAGGAAATCACCCGACTTCTACCGATCTAAGCCAGCTAAGCATTGACTCGACTGCGGATACCAGGGTAACAAGGATATAGTATAACAAAGGTAAACAAGGTATAATGCAATAACGGTTGCAAACAACTCCTGAACGTAATGCATCAATTAAAGTAAAGCATTTAATTAAATAATTGCAAACCGGGAGAAAAATGCTCCGGGGCTTGCCTCTCTCGAAGGAGCTCGGACGGTGATCGGGGCACTCCGGAAGTTCCTCAACGTCCTCCTCGTCGGCTTCTGGCACTTCCTGCGGCTGCACCTCGAGCTGCTCCTCGGGCTCCTCGGGTAGGACGACTGGGTTCTCGGTTTGCGATCCTGTATGATGCAATGTGCGTAAGTGCTTATGCAATCGGTGCATAGGATGAGATGAATACAATGGATATGTTTGAATGCAAGGTAGTCAACATCATCCAAGAAAATATACTACAAGCACATGTCATCTACTGCATTCTCTTCTACTACTAATATGTTAAGTCAACCTATCTTATTAAATGCTTCAAAGATACACCAAAGCTTTACTAATTTCTTAAACACACTTAAAGCAACACTTGATTAAACCCTAATTAATAATAGGTTTGAATAGCAACATCTATTTTTATTGCTTAGAAAAATCTTAGAAAATTACCATAACACATTACTACCCTAAGTAGTCTACCATCAGATTTTCATGGTGTTTGAATGAGTGGGTTAGCCTACACAAAAATAACAAGCTATGGCATGATTATGAACATGAAAATACTTTGTACTGTGAAAAGTGTCAAACAACAGAGTTAGTATTTTTCCTATGTTCTTCATAGCATACAACTACTGTACAAAAATTATCACATGCATGTTTTATACAAAGTTTGCTCTCTAGCTAAAATAACAAAAATCAGCCATTAAAGGCACTTGAACTACACCTCAAAATTTTTCTACAGCACAAGTGGGACACATATTTTTCCTAGAAAGTACATTACATAAGAAGATTAACAAACTTGGAATCATATTTTTCTGAAGCCTATAGATTTTTCTACACATTTTTCAAGTTATCAGCAATATACATGATTAAATAAAGTTCTACAGAAAAGTATCCCAAAAATGACATGCAATAATTTTCCCAAGTAGATCTGATGATAAGTAACCTAGACAAATTTATTTCAACAGATTTGGTGCAACTTTGAGTATCCAAACATTTTCTAAAGCATTTAAATAGAATTCTAAAAAATCATTTTTGAAATCCTTTTAAACTTCATGCTCAAATCTGCTAGATCCACCCGGCTATCCACCCAAAACCCGTGCCAGAGAGGCAGACAGGCGGGACCCAGCGGGTCAGCCGTGCCCACCGACCACCACAGGGCCTTCGCCACATCATGGTTGGGCCCCCCGGTCAGCGACCCGATGGCGAGGAGGTGCTCCGCCACGGCAGGTGCTCACCGCGGCGAGCCCTTCCGTGGCGCTAGGGTGCTGCCAAAGCTCAACGTCTTGAGCCAGCAGCGATCGGCCCAACTGTGGCCGCCCGACGGCGTGGGGGGTCCGCGCGGCCACGGCGGCATGCTCGCCGGAGAGGAAGGAGGCGCTAGGTTCGGCCCTCACCTCGACGACGGCAGCCTCTAGCGAGCGCAAACGATGGAGGTCAACGAGGCGGAACTGCGGGCGGCGCGAATCGTGGAATGGCGCGGTGGTGCGGGAGCTCGACGTCGGTGGAGCGCGTCGGCGAGCTCGGCAGCTCGGGCGCGGCTGCTGCTGCTGCGGGGCAAGAGGTAGGGAGGCAGGCGAAGTGGAGTGGCGGAGTGGGGTTGCGTGCGCGTGCTCGGACCGCTTTGAAGGCGGGGCGCGGCTGGTCGGAGCAAGCACCTTCCCTCGCCGCCGGTGTCTGGTAGCGCCAGCGTGGCCCGGCGGGCGGGGAAGGAAAGGTGAAATGCTGCGGGCCATGCGCCGTGGCGTGGGCTGGGCAGTAGTCTGGTGGCTAGGGCGAAATCTGCTTGTGCGGGGACGCGAGCCAGGCAGCCGGCTTCAGTGGTGGGCAGCAGTGGCGGCGACCCTTGAAGGAGAAAAACCCTTTTCATTTATATTTTCAAGAAATTTTTAAATGCCAGCTTTCAAATAATATTTTGAGCAAGAAAATGACATCTTTTGAAAATGTACCAAAAATGAAAGTTGATTAGAATTTAATTCTCTACAACTTTGCTTTTATGACCAACGCCAAATTCTTTCTAGATTTTGAATTGAAAATCAAAGTCCATGTTTAACTCAAAACCCTAATTTTTGGGAAATTACTTTGCATACCAACCTTGCTCCAAAAATTGAACTAAATAATCCTAGATGATTTACCATAGTAGCCAAACATGTTTTACTAAGCTAGCAAGCAAAATCAGGGCAAAACAATTCTAACAAAGGTATGCAACATTCATGTTTCACAACATGTTTCAAATGTTTCGAAACAGTGTTTCAATTGTTATTTACATGATTAGGCATGTAGGATTAGGATGCTTGATGATGCATGATATGTATGATTTACACTGATTGCCTAAATGCGGGCATAACACCGGGTGTTACAGACCCTCCCCTTATAAAAATCTCGTCCCGAGATTTGGGTTCTGAACCATTTGTTATAAAAATCTTCATAAGCTTTTTGTAGATACTCTCTGTTTCCCAAGTTGCATCTCCCTCATCATGGTGATCCCAATGTGTATCTTGTATGTTTTCACCACACTATTCCGAGTAGCACGTTCCTTAGTGTCTAACACCCGGATTGGTTGCTCACGATACACCAAATCTGATTTGAGTTGGATACCTCGAGGCTCTATTCTTTCCTCCGGAACACATAAACATTTCTTAAGATGTGATACATGGAAAAGCTGGGAAAAGCGGTACTCATTGTCTCGGGTAACTCTAACTTGTAGGCTACTGGACCTCTTTGTTCTAGGATCTTGTATGGTCCTCTGAATCTCATGACAAGCTTTCTTCAACTCCGAACCTTTTCTTCTTCATTGGCGTAACTTTCGGATAAACATAGTCACCAACTTCAAACACAAGGGGTCTCCTTCTTACATGCGCATAACTTTTACGGCGTGATTGGGCCGCTTTCATATTCTGATGAATAATATGAACTTTCTTCTCGGCTTCTTCTACAAAGTCAATGCCATAATACCTTCTATCACCAGGCTCGACCCAATTTAATGGTGTTCTACATTTTCTGCCATATAAAGCTTCGAATGGAGCCATCTTGATGCTTTCTTGATAACTATTATTATAAGAAAACTCAGCTAACGGTAACCATGATTCCCATGATCCCTTAGAAGACAATACACAGGCTCTTAACATATCCTCCAAAACAGCATTCACTCGTTTAGTCTGACCATCTGTCTGAGGATGATAAGCGGTACTACGAATCAAACTAGTTCCTAAGCCTTTGTGTAAATGTTCCCAAAAGTGAGCCGTGAACTGTGAGCCTCTATCAGATACTATGGTCTTTGGTATACCATGCAACCTCACAATTTCTGCGATACACTTCTCGGCATATTGAGGTGGTCGATAATCTGTTTTGACAGGCAAGAAATGAGCGGTCTTGGTAAGACGGTCCACAATTACCCAAATTGAATCATGTCCTTTTTGAGTAGTGGGCAAACCCGTGATAAAATCCATACTTATTTCGTCCCACTTCCAACTAGGGACGGATAAGGGTTGCAACATACCGGCAGGTTTCATGTGGATGGCTTTCACTCGACAACATATGTCACACCTGACAACATATGCTGTAATTTCTTTCTTCATTTTGGTCCACCAATAACGAGATCTTAATTCTTGATACATCTTACTACTTCCGAGATGGATAGATAGCTTAGAAAGGTGAGCTTCATCCATGAGTTTATTCCTAAGCTCTCGATCCTTGGGAACCACAAGACGGTCGTCAAACCACAACACGCCCTGTTCATCCACTTTAAAGTGTTGAGACGACTTTTCTTTTATTTTCTCTTTGATGTGGAATATCCCCTTGTCAGTTTTCTGGCCTTCTATTATCTTACTCTCCAAAGAGCAACTAATCTGAATACTATGTAACACAGCAGGATGCATTAGATCGAACCCATCTTCAAGTAATGGTTGCACATTCAAGTAATGTGACTTTCTGCTTAAAGCATCTGCCACTACATTGGCTTTTCTAGGATGATATTGCACATTCAAGTTGTAATCCTTGATCAATTCCAACCATCTGCGCTGTCTCATGTTTAACTCTGGTTGGGTAAAGATATACTTAAGACTCTTGTGATTCGTGAAAATATTGCACACATTACCAAGTAGATAATGTCTCCAAATTTTTAGAGCGTGCACAACTGCAGCAAGTTCAAGATCATGTGTTGGATAGTTGACCTCGTGCTTTCTCAATTGTCGTGATGCATAAGCAATGACTCTCCTTTCTTGCATAAGAACACGGCATAATCCGATTTTCGATCGTGCATAAAACACATCAAATGGTTTCTCGATATCTGGTTGTGCTAGAACAGGCAAAGGTGGTCAGCAGCTTCCATAAAGTGTGGAAAGTCGCTTCACACTCCTCCCCACACAAACTTGTGATCCTACAGAGGGAGACTCGTCATCGGTTTGGCAATTTTGAAAAGTCCGGTATAAAGCGGCGGTAATAACTGGCTAGTCCTAAGAAACTCCTAATCTCAGGAACTGTGGTCGGTGCTTTCCAATTCATAACTTCTTGCACCTTACTTGGATCGACTGAAACTCCATTCTCTGACAGAATGTGACCAAGGAAAGGAACTTCCTTCAACCAGAATTCGCATTTGCTAAACTTAGCATACAGTTGATGATCCCTTAGTCTGGTCAAGACAGTTCTCAGATGCTCTTCATGATCTTTCTCGTTCTCGGAGTACACCGTAATGTCATCGATGAACACTACCACAAACTTATCCAATTACGGCATGAAACTGTATTCATCAAAAACATAAAGTATGCGAGGAGCATTTGTCAAGCCAAAGGACATGACAAGATACTCATACAACCCGTGTCCGTGGAAAATGCGGTTTTCGGTATATCCTGTGGCCTAATCTTGATCTGATGATAACCGGATCTCAAATCTATTTTTGAGAACACCTTGGCCTTGGATAATTGGTCAAATAGAACATCAATATGAGGCAAGGGATACTTATTCTTGATGGTCACAGCGTTGAGTGGCCTGTAATCTATGCACATTCTCAACGTGCCCTCTTTCTTCTTCTTCACAAACAAGGCGGGACATCCCCATTCATACTTGCTTGGTCGTATAAACCCCTTTTTTGATAAATCCTCTAACTGCTTCTTCAGCTCAGCTAGTTCATCTAGAGGCATCTGATAGGGTTTCCTTGAAATCGGAGCTGTTCCGGGGACTAACTCAATTCCAAACTCAATCTCTCTATCCGGAGGAAGACCAGTAGCTCATCCCGGGGAATACATCCGGAAATTCACACTCTCCGAATTTGATGAATAGGAATGACCGCCATAGCACATGTAACACTTATAAGGTCTGTTTCTCCGAGGCAATGGTACTTGGAAAGTACCCTCACCCAGGGGGTCCTTAAGGGTAAGTACTCGACTTCCAGTATCTATGACTGCTCCCCAATCCTTCATCCAATTCATCCCTATAATGACATCCAAAACTAATCCAGGCATAACTATTAAGTTCACCCGGAACTTCCTGCTACCTAATTCAAGGGTTGCCCCTCGAACCATCCGGTTGGTCAAAACATCAGCCCCTGCTGAACTTATACAGTACCCATAACCCAATTCGGTGCATAGGTGTCCATGTTTCTGTGCAAATGCTTGACTCATAAAAGAATGCGATGATCCAGAATCAAATAGAACAACTGCGCAGGTTTTTCGTTGACAGAAACTTACCAAAGAAGGACGGGCTCTCCTCGTGAATTTCATCCACCGTCGTACTATGCACTCTAGCATTATAAGTCTGCTTGCTTCTTCTTGGTAGAAGTACGGACAAAACCTCGAAAAATGGCCGGGTTGATCACGCTTATAGCGAGGTCCCCTCACTGTCCCGGCAGATCCCACAGTTCTCTTAGAACTGCCTTGTACCACAGTTGTGGCTGCTTTGTTGGACTGCACTGCCATCTTGTAAGGCTTCTGGGGTCCATGGAAATTCTGACTTCTTTCTTTGAGGTGGCGGAACCTAGCGCCAAAAGTGCGATGGGCGATATGGAGGATGACCTCCCATAGGTGCTCTAGCTTATGACGGACCACCTTCAAGGGCTCTCTTATGTGTCTTGGTCATGCGGTCTTTGGCGTTGTTATTCTTCTCCTACTTGAGGACATTCGGCCGATGAAGTCATTGAATCTGACAGCGGTTGTTGGTACCAACATGCTTCATCATTTTTGGATTGAGTCCCCACTTGAAATCGGCTATTCTTTTAGCATCTGTGTCAACCATGTCGGGAGCATAGCGACACAAGTTGTTGAAGGCATGCGATATTGCGTCCACGGTCTTGGTGCCCGGTTCAATGCGAAACTCTCCCAACTTCATCTCGGTTAGCCCGGGTGGAATATAGACTCCACGGAAGGCCTCAAAGAAACTCTCTCCAAGAAATCTAGGCATTTGGAGGGAAGGTGGTGCGATGGTGCTTCCACCACATTCCCTTGGTCCTTGCAATTGAAGTGCAGCATATTCCGTTTTCAACACCTCAGTCATCCTCAACACACGGAATTTATCTTCCATCGTGTTGATCCATTCCTCAGCATCGAGTGGCTCTGTTGCTTCCTTGAATATTGGCGGCCTGGTGTCCATGAAATCTTTGAAGCTGCTATATTGGTTCACTCTCATGCCACCACCTTGATTGTTACCACGTTGAGCGTTGTTGGCGATGGTGCGCGTAAAAATCCTCCATGTTCTTACGGGATTGTTCCGCGTTATACTGACTCCGAAAGCATTTGTCACGAGGAACATCTCGGGGGTAAACGAGGAGGAGGTGGCAAATGCGGTTCATGGGGAGGTTCATTGTTGTTGCCGTGGTTTCCACCACCACCGGTCCCCGCAC
The DNA here is from genome assembly GCA_904845875.1 of Miscanthus lutarioriparius. Taxonomy (NCBI): domain Eukaryota; kingdom Viridiplantae; phylum Streptophyta; class Magnoliopsida; order Poales; family Poaceae; genus Miscanthus; species Miscanthus lutarioriparius. The sequence continues at coordinate 172,812 of CAJGYO010000641.1, read as the reverse complement.
CGTTAGCACCGGTCTCAGCTGACCTCATACGTGTTTCGCGAGTGTTTGTCATCACATATTTCAGCAACAAGTAATGATTGAGTGAAGTTGTAATAATTGCGAGTGAAGGAAAAATTATGCCATACTTGAATTTCTTCGGAGAGAATAAATTCATACAATAAAATAGAGGCACAACAATCGCATCCCAATTAAAACAACAGCGCTTAATCAAATTACTTCAACGGCAAACATCGCGTCCATACAATCAAATTGCCAGCATACATACACTGGACTTTTTATGCGTTCAGATATCGCATTCGAAATCAAGTTCCAACCACATGCCAAGTCTCATACGTTCCAAGAACCATACGATAGGTTACATGCCAACAAAAGAAAGGTCATCGTGACAGGACCTAGATACTAGCGCAAGGCAACTAGCCTACTCCTCGAGGCCATCGTCGGGATCGAAGACGTCACCATCACCCCCAGGTGAAACTACAGGCTCGTCCTGGTTGTCGTCGTCGATATCCATGCCAGCGGCGTCTGGTGGAGCATATGGGCCAACCCCATTGTAGAGCGCGTGAAACTCCTCGTGCAGGTTGCCATTGTATTCCTCTAGCTCATTGACCCTCTGTCGTAGAAGGTTTCTCTCGTCCCAGGCTTCATTCCTTTCCTGCACCAACTGTCCTATCATGCGGTCTGCATTGTTGTTGGCTTGAGTCAATGTATGCACTCGCTGCATAGCTCTATCACCTCTCTCAACCGCCTGATCTCGCTGTAAGTTCATATCAGCCAACTGCTCCTGCAAACTAGCTATAGCACGTGCTTGTCTCTTCTTCTGCTTTCTACCCTTAAGCTTATCCTCACCACACAAGCCAGTCAAAGTCCAGTAGGTACTCTCGAGACCCTCATATGCTCTGATGGCGGCGAACATAGCACTCATTGCTTGGTTGTCGCTAGCCTGTCCTTCAGCTGGACCTCTGACCAATGCACTTCCCTGAGGCTGAACCCAAATGGCATCACGAGGATCATCCCTAGGAAAAGTGCCAGCTAGAGCTGCTGCAAGCTCACTGGGAAATCTGCTCATAATGTCCCTGATGACACGGAATGCTGCCCCCTCTGCACCCTCAGCTGGAGTGCGACCCTCAAACTCCAAATGCCAACCATCCCAATCTGGAGCATCACCGAGAGCAGGAACCGTGATCTCCACCACTGCAAGTCCATCCTCTGCTAACTGGCTCTCATTCCAAGAGTACACCGGCTCTTGACCCTCTGGGTACCCCACATCATGGAGCACTCTCCAAAGCAAAGTCGGCATACCAAACTCGCTCAAGAAGGTGTCCGTGGTGCGGTGCTCCCTCAGGGCCAACGGACGTCGAGGCGCTCTTCCTCCGGTGGACTTACGGGCTGTCTGCTTCGTGCGGGCCATCTGTAGCAAAAGTTCTTTGATTACCTCGGGGAAACATATTTTAGGTGATACAACTTTTATCAAAATGAGATAATCAATTTATAAGGGGAGGAATGCATGACATGAATGAAATGCACAAGTAACATGATGTATGTACATGCCGTACGTTCTCACAAACTTAGGAATAATAATTTCTAATGACGAAGTCAGTGGCATACAAACGATCTCTCAAATACGTAGCTAATACGTTCTACACGATAGCGTTGTTATGTACCTGCAGAAGATTCATTTCAGCTCAATTCCCAATGAATGCATAAAAGCAGTAAATTTTATCTACACGCTCTACACGAATCCCCAGATACGTGTACAACGGTAGTAACTACCCGAACCATCGTCCTATTGACGGCATCGCCTCCACAGACGGAAGACCCATACATGAGATGCATTTGTAAAACATGCATAGAACATGTAATTACTCCAACATCATATAAGCATTCACCCTAGATCGACGGTGTATCCGATCATGCTCTCACAACTCACACTTACCGAGGCGTAGAGGCAAATGATCCATACATTACCACTCAAACAAGTGGCACTCATACAATAGCACGCCGTATGAGCGACGAAAGAGAAATATGATGCAAGAACCACAGTCAGTACTTAATTAAGCCACCTAGAGTCCTTAACTGGGCATAAAGGATATGACCACTGGCACACTTTATAGTTTGGAAATCACGTTTTTCAAATGCCTTTTTGTTTTAAATAAACTTGTGAACAGTAACACGCTAAACCATGCTCTGATGCCAGCTGTAACAGAACCGACCAATTATATGAAATTAAGTAAGAAAATCATCCGCCAGAGCAGACGATTTAGCAAACTTAAGCCCGTATAACCCGGTAGTCCGTGAAATCACGAAAGATTTCAAACCAACTTCCATTCCAGCCAAGATCGTAATAAGTTTAGCGGCCACCATCACATATTACATAAAAGTTCACAATCTCAGATACCACCACTGCCATCTTGTAGGGCAAAACGCGCGGCAGGCGGGGACGCGAGCCAGGCCGGCTTCGGCCGTGGGCCAAAAGCGAGGCGGCGGCCCGCGAAGGAGAAAAACCCTTTTTCATTTATATTTTCAAGAAATTTTTAAATGCCAGCTTTCAAATATTATTTTGAGCAAGAAAATGACATCTTTTGAAAATGTATCAAAAATGAAAGTTGATTAGAATTTAATTCTCTACAACTTTGCTTTTATGACCAACGCCAAATTCTTTCTAGATTTTGAATTGAAAAATCAAAGTCCATGTTTAACTCAAAACCCTAATTTTTGGGAAATTACTTTGAATACCAACCTTGCTCCAAAAATTGAACTAAATAATCCTAGATGATTTACCATAGTAGCCAAACATGTTTTACTAACCTAGCAAGCAAAATCAGGGCAAAACAATTCTAACAAAGGTATGCAACATTCAGGTTTCACAACATGTTTCAAATGTTTCGAAGCAGTGTTTCAATTGTTATTTACATGATTAGGCATGTAGGATTAGGATGCTTGATGATGCATGATATGTATGATTTGCAGTGCCTAAATGCAGGCATAACACCGGGGTGTTACACACGACAATGATGTGCCCGCCCGAGGCTACCACCCACACCGAGGCGGCCACTACGACAGTGGCGAAGACCGCAGTCCTTCTCCTGGGCCACCTGGCCCTCGAGTCTTTAGTAGGGCCATTTGCAGCGCTCACTTCCTAGCCCGGTTTCGACAACCGGCCAACCTCACAAAGTACAGCGGCGAGACCAACCCCGAGCTTTGGTTGGCCGACTACCGCCTGGCTTGTCAGCTGGGTGGTGCGGACGATGACCTGCTCATCATCCGCAACCTCCCGTTGTTCCTGTTAGACTCGGCGTGAGCCTGGCTCGAGCACCTCCCTCCCTTGCAGATCCACAACTGACCCAACTTGGTAAAGGTCTTCATCGGCAATTTCTAGGTCACATACGTGCGCCCCGGGAACTCCTGTGACCTCAAGAGTTGTCGCCAGAAGCCAGACGAGTCTCTCCGAGACTTCATCCAATGCTTCTCCAAGCAGTGCATCGAGTTGCCCAGTGTCGGTGACTCGGAAGTTGTCCAGGCTTTCCTCTCCGGCACCTCCTGCCGAGACCTGGTCCGAGAGTTAGGCCGGAACGTACCGACCTCGGCGGCCATGCTCCTCGACACCGCCACCAACTTCGCCTCGGGCGAAGAGGCTGTCGGGGCCATCTTCCCCGACGATGATGCAAAGGGGAAGCGGAGGGACGAGGCCCCTGGGGCCTCGGCCTCCCATTTCTCCAAGAAAAGGAAAAAGGGGCACCGGGGGAAGCAAGAGGCCCTCAAGGCCGATCTAGTCGCAGCCACAGATCGCAAGAATCCCTGAGGCCCCGCCAGGGGCCCTGGACTATTCGACGATATGCTCAAAAAGCCCTGCCCTTACCACCAGCGCCCGGTGAAGCATACCCTCGAAGAATGCACCATGCTCTGATGTTACTATGCCAAGCTCGGGCTCCCCAACGACGATGCCAAGAAGAAGGGCACCGGCAACGGAGACAACGACAAGGACGACGGGTTCCCCGAGGTGCACAATGCCTTCATGATCTTCGGCGGGCCCTCAGCGTGCCTCACGGCGCGTCAACGGAAGAGGGAACGCCGGGAGATCTTCTCAGTTGAGGTAGCCACTCCCTAGTACCTTAACTGGTCTCAGGAGGCGATCACCTTTGATCGGGAAGACCACCCCAACTATGTCCCAAACCCTGGGCAGTACCCGCTCGTCGTCGACCCGATCATCGGCAACACCTGGCTCACCAAGGTACTGATGGACAGAGGCAGCGGCCTCAACATCCTATATGCGAACACCCTGGAGCTCCTAGAGCTCAATCAGTCATGGCTCCGAGGTGGTGCCGCACCCTTCCACGGCGTCGTGCCGGGGAAGCGCACGTGACCCCTCGGGCGCATCGACTTGCTGGTCTGCTTTGGCACTCCCTCCAACTACCGCAAGGAGACCCTTACCTTCGAGGTGGTTGGGTTCAAGGGGACTTACCACGCTATCCTAGGGCGCCCATGCTACGCCAAGTTCATGGTGGTCCCGAACTACACTTACTTCAAGCTCAAGATGTCGGGCCCCAACGGCGTCATCACCGTCGAGTCCACGTACGAGCATGTATACGACTGCGATGTCGAATGCATCGAGTATGCCGAGGCTATCGTGGAGGCCGAGGCCCTCATCGTCAACCTCGACCAACTTGGTAGCGAAGTGCCCAACTCCAAGCGTCGTGCCGGGACTTTCGAGCCCATAGAGGCCATCAAGCTCGTCCCGGTCGACCCCAACTGCTCCAACGACCGAACGTTGAGGGTCAGCGCCATCCTCGACAGCAAATAGGAAGTAGTGCTCGTCGACTTTCTCCGTGCGAATGCCAATATGTTCGCATGGAGTCCCTTAGACATGCCGGGCATACCGAGGGAGGTCGCCGAGCATGCCTTGGACATCCGGGCCGGCTCCAGACCGGTGAAGCAGTGCCTACGCCGATTCGACGAGGAGAAGCACAGGGCCATCGGCGAGGAGGTGCAGAAGCTTTTGGCGGCCGGATTCATCAAGGAAGTGTCCCATCTAGAGTGGTTAGCTAATCCTGTATTAGTTAAGAAGAAAAATGGAAAGTGGAGGATGTGTGTGGGCTACACCGGTTTAAATAAAGCATGTCCAAAGGTTCCATTTCCATTGCCTCGAATCGACCAAATCGTTGACTCCACTGCAGGATGCGAGACCCTATCTTTCCTTGATGCGTATTCCGGTTACCATCAAATCAAGATGAAAGAGTCCGACCAGCTCGCGACTTCTTTCATCACCCCATTCGGCATGTACTACTATGGGACCATGCCATTCGGTCTCAGAAACACAGGGGCCACATACCAGCGGTGCATGACCTAGGTCTTCGGCGAGCACATCGGGCAAACTGTCAAGGCTTACGTGGATGACATCGTGGTCAAGTCTAGAAAGGCCAGTGATCTCGTCGATGACCTAGAGATCGCCTTCAAATGGCTCAGGGAGAAGGGCATCAAGCTTAATCCCGAGAAGTGTGTCTTTGGGGTCCCCCGAGGCATGCTCTTGGGGTTCATAGTCTTAGAGCGCGGCATCGAGGCCAACCTAGAGAAGGTCTTGGCCGTGACCAACATGGGGCCAATCCGAGACCTCAAGGGAGTACAGAGAGTTATGGGATGCCTTGCGGCCCTGAGCCGCTTCATCTCACGCCTTGGTGAAAAAGGTTTACCTCTGTACCATCTCTTGAGAAAATCCGAACGCTTTTCTTGGACCCCGAGGCCAAGAAGCCCTCACCAAGCTCAAGGCACTTTGCACCAACCCTCCCGTCCCGGTACCACCAACCAAGGGCGAGGCCCTCTCTCTCTACATCGCCAAGCGACCCAAGTGGTCATGCCATGCCAGTAGTAGAGAGGCGGGAAGAGGGCACGCTCTACCCATCCAACGACTGCTTACTTCATCAACAGGTACTCTCCGAAACTAAGACACGCTACCCCCACATCCATAAGCTGATATATGCCATAGTCTTGGCTCGGCGCAAGCTGCGTCACTACTTCGAATCCCACCCGGTGACCATGGTGTCGTCCTTCCCTCTGGGAGAGATAATCCAGAACCGGGAGGCCTCGGGTAGAATAGCCAAGTGGGTCATCGAACTCATGGGGGAGGCCCTGTCTTTTGCGCCTCGGAAAGCAATTAAAACCCAAGTCTTGGTCGATTTTGTGTCTGAGTGGACCGACACCCAGCTGCCACCTGCTCAAATCCAAGCGGAATGCTGGACCATGTACTTTGATGGGTCTTTGATGAAGACCGGGGCAGGCGCGGGTCTGCTCTGCATCTATCCCCTCGGAGTGCATATGCGCTACATGATTTGTCTCCACTTCGCCGCCTCCAACAATGCAGTTGAATACGAAGCTCTCGTCAACGGCTTGCAGATCACCATCGAGCTTGGAGTGCGGCGTCTTGACGTACAGGTTGATTTGCAGCTCGTCATCGACCAAGTCATGAAGGAGTCGAACTGCCATGACCCCAAAATGGAGGCGTACTGCAAACTGGTGCGTCGCCTAGAAGATAAGTTCGACGGTCTCGAACTCAACCACATTGCGCAAAAATTCAACGAGGCCGCGAACGAACTGGCGAAGATGGCGTCGGCACGGGCCCAGGTCCCCCCAAATATATTCGCCAGAGACCTGCACAAGCCCTCGGTCAACTACGCCTCGGCGGCAGAAGAGGGCCCACCGGTCGAGCCCACCACAGGGCCCGAGGCCCCCTCTGTCACCGAGACCCCAGTGGCCGAGCCCGAGGCCATGGAAATCGACACAGGACCTCCCGAGACCGATCAAGGTATGGACTGGCGAGTTTCTCTCCTTGATCGCCTTGTTCGAGGAGTGCTTCCTACGGACAAGACCGAGGCCCAACGGCTCACACGATGAGCCAAAACTTACGTCCTCAGCAACGGCGAGTTGTACAGACGAAGCCCATCTGGCGTCCTCCAACAATGCATCACCACCGAGCAAGGCCAAGCCCTACTTTGGGACTTGCACGCAGGAGCCTGTGGGCACCATGCTACGCCTCGGACGCTCATCGGAAACGCCTTCTGCCAAGGATTCTACTGGCCAACGGCGGTCGCTGACGCCACGAAGCTAGTACGCTCCTGCAAGGGATGTCAGTACTATGCACGGCAGATGCACCTCCAGCCCAAACCCTCCAAACCATCCCCATCACGTGGCCGTTCGCCGTATGGGGGCTGGACATGGTTGGGCCTCTGTAGAAAGCCCCCGGGGGCTACACCCACTTGTTGGTAGCTATTGACAAGTTCTCCAAGTGGATCGAGGCTCGTCTGATCACTCAAATCAAATCCGAGCAAGCGATATTGTTCTTCACTGATATCATCCACAGGTTCGGGGTTCCAAACACCATCATCACCGACACTGGGACACAATTCACCAGCCACAAATTCCTGATGTTCTGCGACGACCACCACATCCATGTGGTCTGGTCGGCCGTAGGACACCCTAGGACAAACGGGCAAGTAGAACGTGCCAACGGCATGATCCTACAGGGCCTCAAGCCAAGGATATACAACCGGTTGAAGAAATTCGGCAAGAAATGGCTGGCCGAACTCCCGTCGGTCATCTAGAGTTTGAGGAACACCCCGAGCCGAGCCAGTTCACGCCATTCTTCCTGGTCTATGGAGCTGAGGCCATCCTCCCCACTGACTTGGAGTATGGTTCCCCAAGGCTACAGGCCTACAACGAGCAAAGCAACCGCACTGCCTGCGAGGACGCCCTCGACCAACTGGAGGAAGCCCGAGACGTTGCACTGCTACATTCAGCCAAGTACCAGCAAGCCCCACGATGCTATCAAGCCCGGTGCATTCGAAGCCGAGACCTGAAGGTGGGTGACCTGGTGCTGAGACTAAGGCAGAGCAACAAGGGCCGCCACAAGCTGACCCCGCCTTGGGAAGGACCGTACATCGTCGCCCAAGTGCTAAAGCCCGGAACCTACAAGCTGGCCAACGAAAAGGGCGAAATCTTCACCAACGCTTAGAACATAGAACAACTACGTCGTTTCTACCCTTAAATTCCCAAGCATTGTATACATTGTTTCTCGAAATACATTAAAGAAGCGTTCTTTAGTTGTTCTAATTTTTCGAGAAACCCCCCCCCCCCCTCGACGGGGGATCGACGTTACGATAACACTATAAGGGAGACTCGGCTCTGCCTCTGCCAAACCAAGCCTCCCTCGGGGGCTAAAAGGGGGGGAAGCCCCCCTAAGTCCCAGGCACCATTTTTTAATCGTTTTTCGAATAAATTTCTGCGCCAAACTCTCTGGCATGTTTTGACAAATCAAGTGTAAAAAACCTAAGGACCAAAAGTCTACCTCAGGGCCAAAAGGCTGGCCAAGCCACGAGAACGGCCTACGCCTATGGGCTACGGCAACTCCCTCACCACCTTTTACCCGAGGGGCAGCTTAGGCTCCGAGGAAGTTTTCTGCAAATGATATATTCAGAGACGAGACAGAGGGCAGAGGCTCGGAAATCCAATAAAATGATTAAAAAGCGTATACACATAAGTACTTTAAAAAAGGCCTCGACGGCCACAAACGTCACGGTACGATAATGATCCTAATCTGTTTACATGGCCCCTTTGGCCCAGGTCAAGGCTCAGGGTCTCCTGCATCGGCGGTCGGCGCGGGAGGAACCACCTTCTCTTTGAACAGACTAGCCAGCGCCATGCCAGGGGCCTCAGCCGCCTCCATCAGCTTCATGACCTCCTCATCGGCCTCCTCGTCATCCTCAGCCAAGACGTAACTGTCGCTGATGGCCTCGAGGTTGACACCGACGTATTGCGAGGAGACGATGGCTAGGGAGCGCATGATGCTCGTGTGCAACGCCCCCCGGAGTCACTCGCGCACCTAGCCACTCAACGCAGTCAGGCGGCTCTTAAGGGAGCTACCTGACTCAACCCCCTCAACCTCCAGGGCCTCGCAGATGGTATGGGTGGCGCTCTGCACTACGTCGTGCTCCTCGATCTCAGCCTCGAGCACCGCCTGCACTGCGACAGAGGCCTCGGCTGCCCGCATGACTTCCTTCTCCAACACTGCGCCAAAACAAGCAGGATGCGGTTAAGTGCAAAAGAAAAATAAGCCAAATAGGGATGAAGCCAGGGGAACTCTTGATCACCCTCTCACTCCGTGCAGAGGCTCGAGGGCTCTTCCTACAACCATGCAGAGACCCAGCGACCTAGGCTCACACTCGAGGGCTCGGCAAACAACCCCTCCTTCCGAACGAAAAGGATGCACAAGGGTCGCACAAAAAGCCAGGGGAACTCCTGACCGCCCTCTCGCTCTGTGCGGAGGCTCGAGGGCTCTTCCTGCACCCAGAACGAAAACAAGCAACCCAAGCTCGCACTCGGAGGGCACCGAGCCAGTTACAGTCCAGGGGTTTGAAGGCTGGGCCCCCCAAATGTTTCGACGGCCACCCCAGGACAAACAGAGTTAGGGATGACTGTGGGCAAGCCCGTACATGGCCAAGGCCCAAGCAAGCAAAGGCTTAGGAAGCCCTAAGTCATGTCCGAGACCAGCAGGGAGGTCTCCGAATGGGATCCCACCGTAGGGAGGCGCCGAGCCCCCGGGGCCAATCGAACGGCCCTGGGACCCACTAGAGAAGCCCTTTGGTACTTTTGGAGTGCGTCTTTGGACCGCTAGCTGACCCCTATTGAATGGGGCACGGGCCTCCACTTGGACTATCCGATAACAGCTCATCGGAGATGTCACTGCTCGCGCCCACCGAGGGTAGCTTGGCTTGCTCCACCCCTCCTTCCGAGCGAAAAGGATGCCCGAGGGCCGCCAAAAAAGACAAGGAAACCGCTGATCACCCTCTCTCTCCGTGCAGAGGCTCGGGGGCTCTTCCTACAACTAAACTGAGGCCCAGCGACCCGAACTCGCACTCATGGGCCCGGCAAACGCGATAAAACTCCTTACTCAACAGAGAAAAAGCCCCTGGAGGAGTAAATCCACTCCTCCAGGGCCTCGGGGGCTACACCCGGTGGGTGCACTCGCGCCCACCCACCGGAACCACGAGAACAAAACACAATCCTGATAGGAGCCGCTGCAAGCAAAGTCTCGACAAAGCCTCAGGGAGAGTGCTCGCACTCTCCCCGAGGCTCGGGGGCTACTGTCAGATACCATAAAAAGGGGTACCCTAAGCAAGAACCGAAAAGATTGCTTAGACCTTGCAAATATCAAAGCCAAAGGACAACCACGAGGTCTCGGCTGATTCTCCGATTCGCCCGAGGCCCGCGCCGCAAAGGCCTCAGACGAAAGGCCAACTCTCCGCCTCGCCGAGGCTCTCTCGCCCGAGGCCCCGCCCCACAAGGCCTCGGACGGGTTACCGATTCTCCGATTCGCCCGAGGCCCCGCGCATAAAGCCTCAGACGAAGTACCGATTCTCCGACTCGCTCGAGGCCGGCTCGGCAACAACCTCGTCGCCTCCATCTCGACCGACTTCTCTGACAAAACGTCACGTCCAATTAACGTGTCCAACCACTCCCACAACGTTAGCCGCATATCGGCGCAGTACAGCAGAGTGGCCGATGGGATGGGAGACAGGACTGAGCAGGGATTATCGGCCACTGTGCTCAGCACTACGCCCATAACTGGCGCCCGTACTGCACTGTGCTGCCTAATTCCTGCTCCAGGAACAGCGCAGCGTGGGGAGTCAAGTCTGGGTCACTATAGCCTCGGAATCAGTGTATAGGACCAACTGCTCCATCCAAGCCTCGGCAATCCACTTCAGGGTCTCGGCAGCCTCGGGATTCGCGCCCGCCGAGCCCCCCACGATGGCTCGGCCTCGGCACCAACTGAGCCTCGGCTTTTTACACTGTCAACGTACAGCGACCGGCACGTCGTCGGCCATTCCCTGCGCCAAGCTATCACTAGAGCACCCACATCGCACAAGATCGGGTGTGACCGACGCGTTGCTCCAGTGCATCAAGGACAAGACCGCTCCGTTGACCATGTCGTGCCGCCACAGTAGTAAGCTACAGGACTCAAGCACGCCACCCTCGCTCGCCGCATAGCAAACACATGTATCACCCCTGTCCCCCCTTCAACTATAAAAGGAGAGACCGGGGCCATTTCTAGGGACAGGAAGACAGACGAATACACGCATAGGCTCACGTAGATTCTGACACACGCTCCCTCGTCGCCTGAGAGCAACGTCTCAAGCAGCCCACACCGCTCCACGTAGAGACCTGGGACTAGCTCCCTCTCTCGCCCAGCTTGTAACCCCCTACTACAAGCACTTCGGTGCAAGGAATACAAGATCGGTCTCTCAGACTGGACATAGGGCACCGATTGCCTAAACCAGTATAAACCTTGTGTCTCTTTGTATCACCATCCGGGATTAGAGGCACGCAGTTCAAATTCACTAGTTGGTTGAGGACCCCCCGGTCCAAAACACCGACAATACTCCTCTCCACCGACTCTATGGTCAAGAGCTGGACTGCACCTTTCTTCGCACCTTCGGATGCGCTGTTTGGCCTAATCTTCGAGCATATAACACACGCAAGCTCCAATTCCGTTCCAAGCATTGTGTGTTCATTGGCTATAGCAACTCCCACAAGGGTTTCAAGTGCCTAGATCCAAGTGAAGGCCGCATATACATATCACGTGATGTAGTGTTTGATGAAACTGTGTTTCCTTTCTCCACTCTTCATCTGAACGCTGGTGCATGCCTCCGCGCCGAGCTTCGCATTCTACCCGATATCCTCTAAAATCCATCCATGTCATTTGGGGAGGCATTAATCCATGATCAGCACTGTGATTCTCCTAACCCAACTGATGCTGGTTTGAGTTCTTTTGTGTGCTCACAGGTTGCAGAAAAAAAATCCGGACGAAAATGATGCTGGATCTGGCGAAGAAGGTGGTGCTACCCCCTATCACTTCATGTGCCGCGGCACGGGGAGCAGCATGGGTGCCTAGGCTGATTTGCCTGACGCCGGTGGACAACCTGTGGCAGCATCATCCTTGGGATCACCACGGTCGTCGTCGCACATGGGTTCAGCACCGACGTTTTTTCCAGGCGCAGGAGATTCTGCGCCAAACGCGGACGTGCTCGTCTCTCCGGAGGGCGGCGTGGCTTTGCACCCAGATCCGCATGGGGGGGACCTGGATTCGGCTCCCAAGATCGATCTGCCTGTTGGATCTGGTGCGGATGCCAGCAGATCCGGTGGCTCCAGTGACGCACATCCAGCCAATGCTCCACCATGTCGACCTGCTACTCGACTCCAACATGGCATTAGAAGCCCAAACAATACACAGATGGTATTGTTCGATGGGGAATGGCTACAATCACTACTTCAGAGGAGCCAACAAGTGTAAATGAAGCCCTCAAAGATCAAAAATGGGTTTCGGCCATGGATGTTGAACATCAAGCATTGGTTCAGAACAAGACTTGGCACTTTAGCCAACAAGGGAAGAATGTAATAGGCTGCAAATGGGTGTATAAGGTAAAACGGAAAGCTGATGGAACTATTGATCGATACAAGGCTCGGTTAGTAGCTAAAGGATATAAGCAGCGCTATGGGATAGATTATGAAGATACCTTCAGTCATGTGGTCAAGACAGCTACCATCCATTGGTTCTCTCCATTGCAGTCACCCAAGGGTCGTCCCTCACGACAGCTAGATGTACAAAATGCTTTCCTCCATGGCATTTTGGATGAAGAGGTCTATATGCATCAACCACTGGGTTATGAGGATAAAACCCATCCTAGGTATTTTTGCAAGTTAGACAAAGCTCTCTATGGTTTAAAACAAGCTCCACGTGCATGGTACGCTAGGTTGTGTGCAAAACTGGTATCCTTGGGGTTCATACCATCGAAGGCTGACACGTCATTATTTTATTATAATAAGGAAAAACATAAGTTGTTTGTCCTAGTGTATGTGGATGACATAATTGTGGCAAGCTCATCTCCAGAGGCAACTAAGGCGTTACTCAGTGACTTGCGTAAGAGTTTGCGTTGAAAGATCTTGGGGATCTACATTACTTTCTAGGGATAGAAGTCAAGAAGATCAAGGATGGCCTAATTCTTACACAGCAGAGATATGCATCAGATATCTTGGCTCAGTCAGGGATGAGCAGGTGCAAAGCTATTGATACACCATTGTCCACTACAGAGAAGCTTAGTGCCTATGAAGGACACGCACTAGGGCCGGATGACTCCACCAAATACAGAAGTCTGGTAGGAGCTCTCCAATATTTGACACTCACTCGTCCAGATTTGTGTTTTGTTGTGAATAAAATCTGCCAATATCTGCATGCACCGACTACAACACATTGGAGTGCAGCCAAGCGCATTCTGAGGTATGTTCAAGGGACATTGAATCTTGGACTTAAGATTGGAAACTCAAAGACCATGAGAGTTAGTGCCTTTTCGGATGCAGATTGAGCAGGGTGCGTTGATGATAGAAGATCCACAGGTGGTTTTGTAGTGTTTCTTGGTGAGAACCCCATCTCATGGAGTGCCCGGAAGCAAGCGACTGTGTCACTCTCAAGCACAGAAGCCGAGTATAAGTCACTTGCAAATGCAACTGCGGAAATGATATGGATTCAAAAGTTGCTAGTGGAACTTGGGGTTCCTCATCCTCCTCAAGCTCGGTTGTGGTGTGACAACCTAGGTGCAAAATACCTCTCTGCCAACTCAGTGTTTCATGCAAGAACGAAGCACATTGAAATTGACTTCCACTTTGTTCGTGAAAGGGTGGCACAGAGGTTATTAGAGATTCGGTTCATCAGTACTAATGACCAGGTAGCAGATGGCTTCACCAAAGCTCTACCGCGCGTGAAACTACGAGAATTCAGAAACAATCTCAACCTTGTATGTGGCTGAGATTGAGGAGGGGTGTTAGATGATAGATATCTTCACCTATGTCTATGTACATTGTATCTTGTAGATAGGATCCGTTCCTAGTTTGTAGCTGGCGATCTTATCTCTTATAACAAATCTGTAACAACTCTTGTGCAACATGCCACCACCGTGGGGGCTGTTCTCCGGCCTATATAATATGAAACCGAGGACCATGGAAAGGTTACTCGTTAACCCAAATCTTTACACGTGGCAGTGCCAGTGAGAAGCTTAGGCCTTGTCATGTGGAATGTTCAAAATATATACTAAGGCCCCGTTTGGCCGGGCTCCGGGCGGCTCCGGCTCCCGTGTCGAATCACTGTTTCCTTTCTCACTGACACCACCGGAGTTGGAGAAGCTCGTTTTTCTGGCTCCCATGGCTCCGGCTACAGTGTCGCTACAGTGTAGGAGCCGGAGCACGCGAGAGCCCGCCCAAACGGGGCCTAAAAAAATTATTAATTATACCGTTTGCGACTAATTTACGAGACAAATCCTTTAAGACTAATTAGTCTACGAGTAGACAATGTGATGCTACAGTACATATGTGTTAATAACAGATTAATTAGACTTAATAAATTAGTCTACGAACGTATTATATAATTTATTTTTTTTATTAATATCCGAACTTGCGATGCAACGTCCTCGTATTTAAACAATGTCTTAGCCCTTGTTTAGTTGTAGGAATTTGGATTTTGGGGCTACTGTAGCACGTTCGTTTTTATTTGGCAAATAGTGTTTAAACATGGACTAATTAGGCTCAAAACGTTCGTCTCGTAATTTCCCACCAAACTGTGCAATTAGTTTATCTTTTCGTCTACATTTAATGCTCCATGCACGAATCAGAAACATTCGATGTGATAGGTACTGTAGCAATTTTTTGAAAATTGGGGTGAAACTAAACACGCCGTTAGTTCTCCTGTAACGTCATTGCCACGCACCTGACACACGCCACCCGATCAGGGCACCAGGCACCAGGCACCACAAGAGGAGAAAGCGTGCGCACACATCGCAGCGCACCGGACCCACTCCACCGCTGCTCTCTCTGCTTCGACAATAGCACAGCAGCCACCAGCGAGCTCGCAAACCCGCGCTGCACCTTCATTTTCTCGCAGCTCCTGCCGACCCGGCGGATCGGCACCCACGCCAGCACAGGCCGTCAGGCTATGGGCCTACGGCGGACAGACACAGGCCCGTGTTGGGCGGGTCTCGTCCCATCAACTGATGCACAGCGCCACGCCACACAACAGGCGTGCTTGTGTTTGTCCACTGGGCGCAACGGCGAAGGAGCCAGTTTGATTGCTGAAATTTTTGATAAAATAATACTTTTTCGTTGTTATTTAATAATTAGTGTTCAATCATAGTCTAATTAGGTTTAAAAGATTCGTCTCGTGGATTTCGTCTAAACTGTGTAATTAGTTTTATTTTTTATTTATATTTAATGCTTCATGTATATAAAGATTTGATGTGACGAAAAATCTCCAAAAATTTAATATTTTGGAAGAGAACTGAACAGGGCCGATCCCGCATACCGTTCCGTCCCTCGCATTCGCATCGAACTGGCTGGCAGGACGCAGGAGGGCATTCATTCCGGGGAAGCCAGGGACATTGTCAGCAGCCAGACATTGAAGGCTGTGCATCCAGGCATTGTCGGAGATCTCTCCCCGATACGCTACGCCATGGAAGATCTGCTCCTGGCGCAGGCCGCAGAGGCCAGAGCGAGCTCGCAACTTCCAACACCAGCTATAGGAGTAGAGTACTCGTAAATGCCTGCGCCGCGTGGATCTGATCCTATATTCCTATCCGAAGCAGCTGCGACCTGCGGTCCGCGATCCCTCTGAGCTGACGGTCACAGCGGCATGGAACTACGTAGCTCACGCGTCAGGGTAGTTCTTCGGCCTCATCTCGGCCTGGTGACTGGCCGCGTCGGCCCGTCGGTGCTGTTGGTCCCTCTGGGCTCTGTCTAGGGTTACGGTCGGTTGGTTGCTCGTGAGAACCACGGCCCACTAGGGAAAGGGCCCAAGCTGTTTTAGCTGAAATCTTCTTAGAAAAACGAAGTCGGATTATTACTATCTATAAGCATTAAATTATTAAAATTAAATTATTATTAGTATGCACCATCGATGTTTTGTTTACAGATAAAACAAAAATTTAGACTCTGAGTAAAAAACACCTTCATATTGGACAAGTCGTAGCATAAACACCATACGTAGATTCAAGCAATCAATATTTCACAAGTCACGAGGACCTCTTTGAACATAGATTTTTGTATTTGACTCCTCATGATATTGTCAATCGCTGGAAAATCAACATTGTTTTAACAGTAGTTCATATATTAATCAATTATTAGATCTAACTTTTGTGTGCTACCATGCATACAGCCCGTGGGTCCGATTAATTATTGGTAAAAAATTATAAAGATGATCTTTTAAATAAAGTAAAATATACTTGGCATCGATAGACAGAGAAAACATATTATAAAATATAAATTCTACGGGAGACGTTGGCCCATGCTCGGAAAAGCCTAACACCATGCTTTTCTACCTACTAGTATAGTGCTCGTGCTAACGGCACGGCTTCATTTCAGGGATGCACATGAAAACAACCGTGTGCAGTTCTAACTATATGAAGTAATGAAGAATATGATTTGCTTCTTGCAATTGCACATAGTAGCAGGTAGTTTGGTTGCTTTCAAATATTAGTCTTATCTTACAAAATAAATAATTCACAGAATCTCTGGTAATGGAAGTGAGACACATTAGTATTTACATCAGTTCAAATTCCAAAGGTTACCAAGGGAGAAAAAGAAGAAAAAAATCCATCCGAGCATATGATAGGGTTGTTAGCTAGCACCCATCTCTTGGCGCTTCGCAACCAAGGTGCATTCAACATGATCCATTCATCCATATCCCTAACATGAATACATTATGGGTTTGCACTTTGATCTAACTGCTTTATCTCCATGTCTTGTAGTAATTACTGGTAGGAATTATAGTCAGTCTGAGTTCGACTTCGATCCGCCTGCATTATCTCCATGTTGCTTTCACGTAGTTACTGGTTCCTCGGAGAGCATCAGTGATAAAATCATTAAAATCCAAAGGCAATAATGCAATATCAGTCGAAATTTTGTAATCTATGTAAAGTTTTAGGAGACAAAATAAACATAAATCAAAAGAAAATTAAGTACAATATAGGCTCAAAATGCAAAGAAGTACCCATCCTTCAATCAGTAGAAGTCAACACTATTGACTGGCAAGTGGGAAACAGTAACTAATGTCTAGAAAACCATTTAGTGCAAAATAGAAATGGAATTGAAGAACTAATTTAAGCACATTTATATGTCCATTTAAACCAATGAGCAGTGTGAAAACCAGCATAGTTTTGCATCATAAGTTTGATCTTCACAGCATACAAAGTAAATAATAAAGGCATGCTTCTAAATACCTTGATGTCATACTTCTGCAGAAACAGGGCCATATGGTCAGCTCCTGGATGTTGAACCTGGTCAATTCCTAATTCATTATGACATCCGAAAAAATTGAGGTTTCAAATGGCTGTTTACAAAACACATAACCATATTACTAACCCTGATAGCAACGTCTGTCTTTGATAATTTAAGCCTTGCTCAATGCACCTAACAAATATGAACCAAAATAAAACTTGGAAATTATCTAAAAAGTTTGCGACAAAATAAGTGATCTGTTCCTAGTACGTATATGATGTTATGTTACAAAGAGATGAATTCACATGTGTGCATTTTCACAGGTGCATAATAGTTGGAAGCTCTCAAATGGAGGACGTTTTTCAGGGGGGGACCTAACATAAATTGAATGAGATGTTATTATTTGTGGTGATTATTTGTTTGCCGATGATTCCGTGAGTTTTAAGTTTTATTCCATTTTATTTACTTGGCATCTACCATCTAGCAAACCAAGTATTTAAGAGGAGGCACTGGATGGTGTTTTTTGGTTGAACAAAATGAAAGCGATATCAACCTGCATGAATCGAAGGACAAGACATCTAGGACCCTTGCACTGCCTCCTGTGCAGCTGCTCCGGCGGCAGGACCTTCACAACAACATACTCCGACCTTCTGGTACCAATCCTCTAGCTGCTGCACCACCACTGCTCCTATCCTGGACGAACAGGTCGCTAATCAGCTACAAATACTTAAGGAATTCAATGTTTGGGCCAAGAAGAATTCAATGTCGATCTTAGCTATTAAGTAACTACCAGGAGAATTCAATGTTTGGGCCAAGAAGTATCACTTCTTTATCTTCTGGGTTACCTTGAATATGTATTTCGTGATTTTTATAACTTGCTAAACCCTATCGTGAAGCACTTTATGGTCTGAATGGCATCATCTTTGGTTGCAGGCACAGTAGCTGGCAGAAAAATATTTAGTATGCATCTGAGCCTAAGTTATACCACTAAGTTTTACCCGTTCCAATAGGTCTATCTAGTTGCATTGCTGTCATTTCTCATAAACTAATTGAACTATTTTTTTATCATTGGTGTCATTTCTCATAAACTAATTGAACTATTTTTTTTATCATTGTTGTCATTCCTCATAAGATAATTGTGATGTATGACCTGTCAGTAGCATGTTTATTTGATAAACTCTTGCAGCCTCCAAAATCCAAAATCTAAACTCTTCGTGGCTGTATGGTGTTAACTCTTGGATGAGCTCCTGCTACAAAAATCTAAATCATACTTGATCAAAACCAAAATTGGCAAATACTTAACTTGGATGGCAATTGTCAACTGCAGAAACAGTTGGCCACCAGCCGTCAGCTACGATGGACATTGGATTAAACACACTTAATCTATTATTGTTTCAGATAATAGGTCGTGCCTAGAGGACGATCATTCGATCAGCTTTTAATGGCATCAGCAAACTGCTGGACCTTCTTAGCATCTCGCTCAAGTGTAAGAAGTATTAAAAGGGATGAGAACTTGCGGAACATATTTGCACTGATGTAGGAAGCATAAAGAAAACAACATTCAAGCAGCAACCACATAAGTAAAATCTGTTAGATACTACCAATGATCTCTGCTTCGAATTTTTGTGGTGATTTATTTCTCAGGGATTGACATATCGATATTTATTTGTAAGGTTCTATCTAGATTTAGACACAAGAAGACATTGGATTATTAGCAACTATTCCTGGTAACGTCTGTCATTGAGACTTTTTAAGTTACAGAAAACAATTTCTCCATTTATCCTCGACTGCCAAACACTAGGAACTCTCTAATCGTATCAGCCCCAACCGAACCTCACATTAGAACAACCCCGGGCGAGGAGACGGCTCCATCAACCCAGTAGCATGACCACGTGAGATCCGACCGACGAGGCGGCCGAGATCCAGCGCGACTCGACCGATCTAACCGGGATGGGTGCGAGCGGAGACATGGATCCGCGGCACGGAGAAGCCTTGTGGTAGGGTCGTGAGCAACGCACCTTGTGGTCGGATTCGGAGGCGGAGGCGGAGGCGAGTGCGAGCAGGGCAGCGATGGTGATGGCGAGGTTGAGCAGGAGATGGCGACCGCGGCTCCGGCTCGGGCGGAGCGGATCTCGCGCTCGCTCACATACTCCGCTCTCCCCGCGTCCTCTAGGCGCCCAAGGATGGGTGGCAGCGGCGGTGACGTTGAAGAGGTAGCGGCCGTCCTCATTGCGCAGGGAGAGGTCGGCAGGGATGGGTGAGGTGAACGCGTCGTCGTCGCCTGACTTCGCGGCGTGGAAAATCTCCTTCTCCAGCGAGCGCGAGGTGTAGCGCAAATGCGATAGGCGGCGATGCCTTCCTTTCTCGCGGCAATTCCTTCCTTTATGGCAGACATGCGCCCATTTGCGGCGGCGGTGTGGAGCGTGGGGAGTCGCGCGTGGGGCGCGTTTGAAGCCGGCGTGCGTGGGATGTAGGGCGCAGGGGTGAGAAGCCTGGCATTCCACGTCGAATCGTGGCTATCGGATTTGATTTAGATGTTTTATTAGCCTTTAATTTTAATAGAGATGAATTTCTGTGTGTATTTTTCTAGGTGCATGATGGTTGGAAGCTCTCAGTGGGGGACGTTTTCTGGGGGACCTAGTATAATTTTGATTGGTCTATTATAGTAGAGACGAGGAAAACCTAAGTTTATGAGCCTCTATAAGAGATTTTTTTTGTTTCACATTCATCCCTTTGGTTTGACTTCTTCAAAAGTGTATCCCGCTTAGCTCCATGTTAATGCTAAATCGGTCATACATCAGCAACTGTATGGTTGCACCGGCCGCACACGGCCGAGATATGCAGTGGAGCCAGATCTAAAATAGTGAGGCTGAGAGGGTCGGCGAGACCAATTTAACACTCGTTCTTTGCTCGAAACACCTAAGAACGCCTCTCAAGAAGATCCATTCAAGAGAGACATATAACGAAGGTGTTCTAGGACTAGCAGGCCATATAGAACATCGACAAAGCTAAGAGAAGTGCTGGACAACAAGAAGGTTAGAAGAGCATGAGATAGAACATAAAAAGTAAGGCAGACTAGTTTTTAACAATTGGATAAATAGATCTCTCAATCGGTCGTAGCCCTCTTATATAAATAGAGGGTTCGTCTTATCACGGTATAAACATATTCTACGTGCAATTTGTAAGTTTACTACGAGACTGGAAGAGTTTTCAACAAGAAAACCTTGAAATAGCCTCGAACGGCCAAAGCCAGAGGGCGCCCTGGACTGATTTTTCTGAGTTTTACCAATTTTCCCAGATTTTGACCATTTTTAATTACATTTAATGTTGGAAAAATAAAAATATGGTTCGTGCTTCGGTGCTTGGCGTCCGCACGCCGTTGCTCGTGCAGTCGCGCGCTACCGTGGACATTGAAGCACGGGGCATCACTCTGGCGGCGGACTGCCGGTGGTGGTTCGTCCGCTGTGTCGCAAAGAACTAACGCCCGCGGCTTATTATTTTTGTTTTCCAATATCTCGCTGGTGGTGACGGTGGGTCCGCTGGGACAATGAGGATTAACACCCACGTCTCAGCTCCAGATCTCCGCATCTTCTTTTTTTTTTAAGACTGGCCAAAACACCCGATACCCATTACTCATACTTGAATTACCCGAACCCGAGGTACCTGATCCTAAATTCGGATAGCAATTTTGATTATCCAAAATTAGTTTGGGTAATTCGGGTACATATCCCTCGGTACCCAAACTATCCAAACATTTGTCTCTATCTTTGTATTTATCATGTGTTGTTAGCTGAACATTTGAACTTATGACTTTATTAGAATATAATTCTCTTTGTTTGAACAAGTGACTGTAATACATTATTCTCTACAAAATGCTATTCAAATTATATATAAATTGCTGCTGAAATTATATATAAATTGCTACTGAATATTCGTGTAGTTTGCTGTTTTTTGTAATTTCAGGTATATTGGGAATACCCGAACCCAAACCTGAATTATCAGGTACCCGAAATTATGGATAGTGTTTTTTAGACTAATATCGGGTAGTAGTTTTTATTACCCGAATTGCTCGACCTGAAAAAATCGGGTAACCCGATCACCCAAGCCTGCTTTTTTGCTTTCCAATTTGTTATAACTTGACATCATGCTGGTTACGTCCGTTGTTCTAAAAAAATGTCTGTATTAACAATTCTTGATTTTCTATTACCACGGTATCCGACCTGGCACACGTAGTTGTATAGCGTAAGTTTTGGCTTATCGCTCTTATATGGAATGGAATCGTAGCAGCACGAGCATTGTAGGAAGGTGTGCGACGATAACATATATCGAACTCGAAACGAAGGGAAGAACTCGAAGATCGTGTGAGAGCTGATTTCGTTATGTTTTATTTCGGTTCAAATGTCTCATGTTCCTAGATCATGTAACAGAAGTGCTCATGAACTCGTAAGCCTGAGCCTTGTTTGGGACCCGGATTACCCTCACGGTTGGCTTGATCATCTCCCTAACTGTGTATCTGACATTTTGGTTCGCGACTTGCTGAACCTCACGTGAATGAATGAATAGGCTTGGTGTGATGATAAAAAAAAAAAAGTGCGAGAAACTTTTTTTTTACGACGAAAGAAGAATTATATTAGATAATAGCTGGGTACATCAACATATTACAAGCACTCTAGATTACACAAATATTTAGAAACTAATTTTCATCTAAATTGTACCCATACTGTGAATAGATCCAGATCTCAAAACTAAACATATGCGACGCTTTACAGTATGGATGACAGCACAGGCAAACATCCGGCAAAAGGCCTAAGAACAGATGCCCAACGAACGATGGCCAACATTCGTGTAGGCAGAGTTGAGAAATTTCTTTCTGGTGTCTTCCTTCTTCTTCTTGCCGCCAACGAAGAATGAGGATGACTAATCTGAAACTTATTCTTCCTAATTCTTTATCATGGCCAGATCTAACCATAATAAAACGGATAAGAGACCGGAGAAGATTACTTCATGATGGCGACATCATCTTCGCTTTGATGTCGCTGTCCGAAAATAAAAGTCTACATGTCTTTCATACCGGTGAGAGGATGACGCCGTAGTTGTCACCCCCTCATCAACAGAGCCGCTATGGAGAAAACGATTTTATCCTGCCCTCTCACCATTGCCGAAGAGGAGAAGGAGAAGGGGAAGGAGATAAATCTCCAAGATAAAAAAAAACTTAACATGAAAAGGACTCGATTTGACCCCGTGGCTAGGCTTGCAGGATTCTAAGATAGAAGGAGGCCCTAACCCGACGGCCCACGGGCCACGGCCCGGGCACTCGCTCCGATCCGCCGCCTCGCCGTCCAGCTCCAGTCCATTGAGCATAACGCCATGCCGACTCTGAGATGCAGGCAGCTGCTACGCTGCGGCGCCGACACGCGTGGTACCGGTAGCCAGACAGAGAGCGACACCACAAGTCGCCTCCCGTGCTGCCGTGTCTGTCGCCTGACTGTCAGCCTGCGCACGACTCCGCTCCGGGCTGTCAAACTGCTGGGCGTGCCTTGGCCCTGGGCCCGCACCACCCCTCCCTCCTCTTTAATCATTGTATGTTCACCTTTAACGACACCTTAGCTGTGCTTATAATTATTTAATTAGCCCCCGCGGCGCTTGATCAGTAATGATATAATACTTTAATCGTAATTAGCAGTATTACTAGTAAACAGGCAGCCAGGCAGGCGTGACGCTGCCAACACGTCACGGCGCACCGGGCACCGGCGCGTATAGGAGAGTAAAAACAAACAGATCCCTCCTTTGTGGTAAAAAAAAAACAGATCCCTCCTAGGGCCAGCACTGTCATTCACGTGGCCATGCCCGGACCTGTGCCCCTAATTTCGGCTCTCTTATAATCCGTCTTTTACAGTCGATTTTCTCATTCAAAAGAGTGTTTTTATCTCAGTCAGCTAGAATAGTATCGTCGCCAGCGCGGGCCGCATCGCATCTCACAGCACAGGTTGGACTGTCTGACCAAAATCATGCGCTGCCTGCTCCATCCTCTTTCCTCTCGCGCCTCATCATTCATTCCCCGTTCCCACGCCTCTGCCGACATTTTTTTTTTTTGTTATCAGTTAATTTATTGTAGGAGAAGAAAATGCCTGGGGGGAATTTACACCGACGCGATCGACGCACGCATGGACCGATTGTTGTTTGTTCCTACAATACACACTCCTGCTCGCTCCAATATAATATAATGATAAATGAATTTATCACAGTATATATATAAACGATTAACAATAAATAAAAGCAAAAACCTTTACTGAAATCTTTTTGCGCTGCAGCCCCTAATAATAAGAATGGACACCTAGAAAGTCCACTTCCAGATCTTGACGCGGACTCTGACCTTGCACGAGTGAGCCGCCGTGCTCACCGTCGTCTCCGCGTCGGCGGCGGCCGGCGCCGGCGCGAGTGCGGCGGTGCTGTTCTTCCCCTTGACCTTCTTGGGCGCCACCGGCGGGGGCGGGGGAGGAGTGACCTTGATGCCCTCGCAGTGGACCTGGATGCCGATCTTCTTCGTCTTGAGCCCGCCCACCCGGACGCCCGCGCTGGTGTCGGCGTCCACCACCACGGAGAACGCGCCGGACCGTTTGATGTCGGATCCCGCGCCGCTGGGGTCCACGGTCACCGCGCTGTTGGCCACCGTCGCGGTCACCACGGTGGTGTTGCCCGCCGCGTGCGTGAACCCGGGCACGGTGGCGGTGCCCAGCGGCACGGCGTTGGCGGCCGTGGCCACGGACAGCGTCAGGTCGTCGTACAGGTACACCATCTTCTTGTTGGGGTTCCGGGCCGTCACGGTGAGAGTGATGGCGTCGGTGAGCACGGGTGCTGTTGGGGAGGAAGTCAGGTTCAGCGACGTGAGGCGGACGGACGAGACCGTGAAGGACGGGCGCTGCGGGCGGTACAGGAGGTAGAAGGCGCCCCCCGCCACGGCGGCCACGAAGGCGAGGAGGATGAGGACAAGCAGCGCCCAGCAGAAGCAGCAGCAGAAGCTGCACCGGCAGGAACGGCCGCGACGGCGCTTCGTGGGGGCCTGCGGACGGTAGATGGGCCGCTGGTACATCTGCGACTTGGGCGCCGGGAACGACGCCGGAGGAGCGCTGCCGTTGCCGTTGGCTGCCGCCGCGCCTGGTGGCGGGTTCGGCTTGGCGGCGGGGTAGACGCGGTCCGCCATTGGCAGAGCCACGCACGCAGACAGCGGGCGCGGTGAGACGGTGGTGGTGGGCTTGGGCGGCTGCCGCTGGTGCTGTGGCTCTGGTGGTGGTCCTGTAGATGGAGCTCTTGAATGGACGCGGAGAGATCTAAAATAAGGCTGTCTCTTGTAGCAGACCTAGTGAGATACCCCACTCAAAATGAGTCTTTAGAGGATAATTATAGCCTCTAACAAAATATCTATATAAAAAACTTATTTTAGAGGTTAGGAGAAGCATAATTTAAATCTGAGTATTTTTTCTCCTGGATATCTATTCGTAGAAAGAGTTGTCTTTTGAATCGTGTTGTTGGAGAAGACTAAAAATATGTATTAAATGTTTTGCCAGTAGCGCTACTTAAAGGGCGAATGTGTCTTGTATTTTGAGTCACTGTTGTTGAAGCCAATAAGAAACCCATATGGGTATCAAACCCAAAATAAGTAGCGAGAGACCCCAAATCAACCTCTAACATAGTATCAGCCTGTTCGTTTGGTCGTAAGCGATCGTGGATTATAAGCCAGAATAGTATTTTTCGTTCACACCAAACCAGCCAGCAGTAATAATTCACGATCGTTTCAGCCGAAACGAATAGGTTGTATCTATGCGGGAGACCTATTTTTGATTGCCTAAGAGGCACAACTCAAATATAGACATCATCTCTCCTAAAAACTCATTTGTAGAAAGGATTTTCTTTTAGATCTTGTTGTTGGAGAAGATATCCAATAGGTACTGAACCTTTTGTCTGTAGCGTTACTCAAAAGACAAATATGTCTTATATTTTGGGTGTTGTCGTTGAAGATAGCCTAAGCGAAGTGGGTTGGGGAGGCGAGCAGACAGAAGGAGAGCGACGCGTCACCCACCTTACGCGCGCGGCGCGATGGATCGATAGCTCGACCTCATCAAATGATTTGCTACAACTTTGCTAATTGTCCCCAATCCTTGGATTAATTAATGACAAAAGGGAAAGGAAGGCTACTGTGCATTGCATCGGTGCGTTTTGCATTCGTCGTAGTAAAGCATTTTTTTTCACTGTTAACCAGTTAAGCATCCTTCGTCGGTGTAAAACAAGTATGCGCGTGTTTAGTGCAGTGAATTTAGGAATTTAGGCTACTATAGCACTTTCGTTTTTATTTGGTAATTAATATTCAATTATGAACTAACTATACTCAAAATGTTCGTCTCGTAATTTCCAACCAAACCGTGCAATTAGTTTTTTTTTCGTCTACATTTAATGTTCCATGCATGTATCGCAGGATTCGATGTAATAGGTACTGTAGCATTTTTTGGGATTTTGGTTTAAAACTAAACACGCGCTATACTGCTGTTGGTAGGAGTACATACTACAATAACGCGCTATACTGCTGTTGGTAGGAGTACATACTACAATACGTTACTACTGCCCGAGTCACTCGTGTCAGCGGCGGCCAGCTCAGTTGGCGACTTGGCGTTCTGTCGTCTTTTCGAAATTCTTACGGAACAGCTGGTTTAGTGGGCTGGAGGCGTGCAGTTTCCAACCTGTGATTGTGATTAGGAGTGTGTATTGGCAGCGGCGGCAAACAGCGGGAGGAGCAAATAATTGGCACGCACGACGGCGTCCCGCTGGCAGCTGTCGTGTCGTCGTGCGGCTCCGGCCGGCGGCCATCGTCGCCTCCACCGCATGGAAGCAGGCCGAATCCAACCAGCCTCGCCGGGGCCCCGCCGCCGCGGGACTGGAGGCTCACAACAGCTATGCCCTCCTCCGCATGCAGTGGGCGCTCTCACCCTGGCCACCGTAGCGTCTGCCGTGCCGATGCAGCAGGACAGCAGGGGATGGAATATCACATGATCAGTTTCTTCGATGTTCTTCTGGCATCCAAAATGATTGGACAATTCGAATTCTGCTAGCCTCATAGACGCATTGTTAAGCTAGTATTTTTTTTCTACTGGCTATGCACAACATACTTTTAGGCCTCGTTTAGTTTCTTCTGCTAAAGTTTATTCTCTATCCCAACGAATATTTAGACACATGCGTAGAGTATTAAATATAGACTAAAAAATAACTAATTGCACAGTTTACGACTAATTTACGAGATGAATCTTTTAAGTCAAACTAGCCCATGATTTAATAATGTGATGCTACCGTAACACACGTGCTAATAACAGATTAATTAGGCTTAATAAATTCGTCTCGCGGATTACTGTCGGATTCTGTAATTTGTTTTTTTATTAGTATCCGAATACCCCATACGACATTCTAAAATCTTACTCTCTGAATTTAAACAAGGCCTTACCGCAAGATTGTACTGTTTGAATATCACTGCATTACATGTTTGACCGCGCTCATTTAATTTACGGCTGCCACGTTGACTCTCATGTATTTTCCCTCTCTCTTTATTTTTTTCTTTATTTTTTTGATCGGGTACAACTGGAACACACACAACTCACACACCCCACACTTACACCACACGCATACACACACACGATGCAAAGAAGAGATTGGGAGGCCAGTGCGCCCGGCCTAAAGGTGGCGACCGTGCAAGCAACCAAATGAGTGGCAGTGGCAGCGACCGTCGTGTGAGCGGTCTAGCGAACAGAAAGCACCTAGGGATGGACTTCAAGTGAAAACCAAAGCCCAAACCGAAGAAATCAAAACCGAAGTCGTCAGTTCCTTTGTTTTCCTTGCACGGATCGGTTATAGTCACTCCTCAAACCAAAGTCTGCTAGCACCGAATAAACTGAAACGAAGTGTCGGTTTAAACCAATTGCCCAGCCTTATCGATTTGTAACCGGAATATGTATTTATATTTGTCTCCTACAAATCAATTTCTAAGAAAGGTTATAATTTCCAATCGTAAATATGTCATTTGTAGAGACTCTTGAGTAGAGATAGTTGTAAAAACCGTCTCTACCAAATCCATTTCGACTATAGTTAAAACTACTTCGCATAGGAGTGTCTCATGTGCATCCTCTCAGGTTCAAACTCAATGCCAAGAAACAGAGAAAACGCAAGAGAACTTAGCAACGTGTACATCCGGCCTCCTGTCAGCGTTCATCGGTTGGAAACTGAACGGCGGGGCCAGGGCGTGACTGAAGAACAGACTCTGCCCACGCATGCACTGCACCGTGATAAAACAGGAAGAGGAATGTTGCATGTGCGGCGCATGTGAGATATAAGAGGTTGCCTGACTGGTTTTGCGAGGACACGAGGAGCATGGACCCTCGGCGGTGTGCTCACTTTTATTAACCAGTGACCCGAAAGAATCAGAAACGGTAGCCAAGTGGCCAACCAGAACCAGCCATATGCCCTGTTCTTCAGCTACAACGTCACGTATGCTTGTGTCAGTAGTGGGGTGGTTGTGTTAGTATTCTATGGTCTGTAGATTAAATATAAATCCATCCATGTGAAGTCGGGTTTTTCTGACAGTAAAAGTTTCTTTTCCCCACCTACAGTACTTAACAGAACTTGGAATGTGGAGACAAGAACACTAGTTACCCAAAAGCTAACCTCTGGTTCGTGCTGGTTACCAAAAAAAAAATGGTTTCTCTAAAAGCCGGAATGCTGACAAGTTGATGGCTGGTCAATAAGTGGCAGTTAGTTTTTGACTGAGGTGGTGTTTAAATCTAGAAAGTAAAGTCTAGGATGTTACATTGAGTGTTATATCGGGGTGCTACATAAAAGTATTCGGATAGTAATAATAAAATAAATTATAGAAGTCCTCGATAATCCGCGAGACGAATTTATTAAGTATAATTAATCCATCATTAGCATATGGTACTGTAGCACTATGTTATCAAATCATGGACTAATTAGGCTTAAAAAATTCGTCATGCAAATTAGTCGCAATCTGTGTAATTAGCTATTTTTTAATAGGCCTTAAGAAGCGCGCATCCGCACTGAACACATCATCAATTATTCGCTGAAACGAGGACACCGAATGTGCGTACATGTGCCAGTTTAGTAGTAGTCAGTATATGCATGTATACACTTATCTACGAAGCAGAATTTGTTTCTTTGTGATCCCAACTCCATGTGTGTGTGTGTGTTTACTATTTTTATAAGCGTGTGTTTTTACTGTTGCTCGGAAAATGAATGCACGCACGCTTTGTTGTAACGTGAACACGAGAGTTTGGAGTGTAACACAACACGTACGTATATTCCTAGCAAGTACTGTACTACAGCACGAATGTTGTGTGTGTATATATATATATATAACTACTACCATGTGGCTAGCTACAAAATAACTTATTCTGTAGCCACTTTGAGTTACGCTAATTACTATGTTAATTTATAAAATTATAGTAACTCCTTACTAAGTGTTTTACTATAACGTTATGGTAAATATCTCCATGTGTTATAGTAACCCAACTATCGTAAATATGTATTAATATTATCGTAAATTAGTATATAAAATTATCGTAAATGAAGTTGGCTACAAAATTATATATATATATATATATATATATATATATATATATATATATATATATATATATATATATATATATATATATTGTGTGTGTGTGTGTGGCGCGCGCGTGCACAATTAAAATTTGGGGCCTCCGACAAACACCTGCCTGCACCGACACATGTGAGGAGGCTGATGACGCGCAAATGAGCAATCGATTTAAGCGCCCATGTTTATATACTCCTATATATTGCTTATTAGAAAAACGGGCAACTAGACTAGTGTTGAGCATGCACACCAAACAAACACATCATGCATATATAAACTAAACACTCGCTCGTACATTGTCAGGGCTAGCACAGCAATTATTCAATTTATTTACCCCTAGGAGTATAGATCATGGCGTGGAATACTCCTTACCAACAATTAATTGAAGCACATTGTTTAGGCAGAGCTAGGTATACCTCTCGTGTCTCGGAAGGTGGGGCTGTTCGGCTGGCTGGCCGGTGGCTGGCTGGCTGGGCAGCCCCCTCACGAATTACTGGTTACGTGAACAGTGATTTCAGTCAGAACAGTATTTTTTTCTCATAATAATTAGCTAGAATAGTATTTTAGTTTATTTTTCAGTCCTGTCGAACGGGCTCGTGGTTATTGACGGACGACTGCCACGAAGCTAACCAACTTGATGTACGGAGTATAACAATTATAGACGACATAGAGCATCCTATTCTGGTTTGCTCAACACATCTCACGCGGTGGTCGGGGCGTACCGACCCGGCGGCCTCCGCACCGGCAGCACCGACACATCTCACGCGGCACTTCTCCTCATCTCCTCGTCCTGCATGCTGCACCCTGCCCGTTAACGCGTTGACTCCGGAGTCCGGAAGGGCGGCCGGGGGACGGGGACCAGGACCAGGACCGGGGTGATGTGCCGCTGGAGTTAAAGGCGGGCCATGTTCCGTTGCTTGCCATGCCTCGGCACGTTCGATTTTGGCGTGCCGTCGCATTCTTTTCTGGGCGCGCGACATTTTCATGTGCTCCCTGTTCTCTTGCTTGTTTTAGCTTAGGCCAATGCAAGGTTAGCAAACCTTGGATCGGGCATTCTCCGAGAGGAGCTGCCTATAATCTGATGCTGCGATGAGTGACTCAGTGTAACTTAAAGTCGACTAGGAGAACCGTCTGTATAACGAACTTGAAGTATTGGCCCTGTTCGCTTCGCTGAAAAGCCATGGCTGAAAGTACTGTTCGATGATTTGTTATGAGAGAAAATACGGTTCCTTCGCTGAAACAGTACGGCTCAAAGACAAGTGAGCAGGGCCATTATCTTTTGAAGCTTTTAACATCAAAGGTTGTTTTAATTATGTTGGAGGCTAAATTGGTTAACTAGTGAGTTGTTCGAAATGCTTTATATTGGGTACGTCTTTGTAACACAACGCAAATATCATAAAGAGGAGGTGTGGTGGCACTCTCCACGGGGCCTCGTGGTTGGGACGACGGCTGGTATTAAAGCCGGCTTATCAGCCGGCTGAAGTTGTTTTTGTTGTGAGAGAAAAATACTGTTGATTCTAGCTGATAAGCCGGCTTATAAGTTCATACGAATAGGCCCCATCCCCGGGTGCGACAGACCGGGTATCAGTTGACAAAAAAAGTAATTAAATACCGCAGGAGTTAAATCCACTATGAGGACTAGTACATGCATATGTTTGTGTCCTGTGGTCCATTTGATTGGAATATCGGGAGGCATTTTGTAAATTCTGGGGGGGGACCGAGCTCAATTCCCTGTGAAATCGCTGCATATACATTTGTTGAGTTTTGAACATGCTAACAAAACTGCTATGGACCACCGCCGGCGATTGGGTACCGGTCAGGCGAGCCAACAGGCGTCTGACCCGTGGGGCTTGGCCCTGTGTCACGCTCACAAGTAGGGATTGCAAGCAGACGCAAGGATTGCCTGCTACCTGCTAGGCCCGCCTGCAAAAACGGCCTAAGCATACCCGCTAAAGACCAGTCTGCAAAAGCCTGCTGGATTTGAGTGGGAGACTGCGGTGGCCGATTTGGAACGTGTTTCCCTTCCACGGTGTGAGTGGTCTTGAAATTGTAGAAGCTGGCCACGTTGTTGTGATGCCTGCTACAATTTCTACTTGCAGTATGCAGGCATCGCTAGTGGTGCTTCAAACGACTGTTATATGCTACTTTTACAGCAAAAAGCTGCTGCATGCTCTCCTCCCTATCGCTGCTCTCTTTTCTCTCTCCAATTCACAAATAGGCAACGGGTATAGATGGCCAACGGGCCGGCCCAGGCCCATGCCAGCACGGCCCGATAGCCAACAGGCCGGCACGGCACGCCGTGCCTCACAGGGCCACGGGCCTGGCCTCCGGCCCAGGCACGGCACTATAGGCCGATTTCCATGCCGGGCCGGCCCGTGAAGCACGACCAATTTCACAGGTCGTGCCAGCCCGAGGCCCAATGGTTGTCGAGAGAGAGAGAGAGGGGAAGGGGGTCGACGTCGTTCGCCGCCAGTGTTCGCCTAAACGAATTAAACGGCCAGTAAACGGTAAACGGTGGTAAACTGTTTTGTTTAGGGGGTAAACGAAAATTAAATGGTTGACCGTTTAAACGGTCAAAAACGAAAAAAAACGGGCTAAACGCCTAAACGGAACAGAGATAAACAACATTAAACGGGCTAAACAACTGTTTAAACGGCCGTTTAGACAGACACGAGGTAAATCTAGTTCAGTTTTGTATGGATAAATTTGTATAATTAAGTTTATTATATTTATAAATGTGTATACTTGATATGTTACATGCATAAATATTTATATTTGGTTCTTTTCACATGCATAAATATATATACATATCAAAATAATTGATTTTTACTCGGATAAATATGTATAAATGCTAGAATACTTGATTTTTTACATGCACATATATAATTATATGTATTTTTTTTAAAAAGTACAAAACCGTTTAGACCGTTTAACTTCGTTTAAACACCGTGTAAACAGTCTAAACGCTAAACGAAGGATGAACGTGTAAAGACCGTTTACCGTTTAGGAAAACATTGCTGGCTGCCGAGGAGATCGACGTCGGATCCGGAGGAGGCCAGCGCGCTCGCCACCGAGGAGGTTGACGCCCTCGAAGCTGGATCCGGAGGAGCCGCTCGAGGCCAGCAACCACGCTCGTCGTCCCTGGATCCGGTCACGCTCGCCCTCGATTCATTGCCGGGACGCCACCACCCCTAGATCCACCGCCGGAGGCCGAGCACGCCTGATCCGCCGCCGAGGGATGCCACCACCCTTGATCCGCGCAATGAGAGGATTCGGGCATGCCTTGCATCCGCCACCGGTGAGCGCGGCCACCCTGGATTCGCCGTAGAGGAGCGCCACATGCCTCCTCGCGCGTGGATCTCGTCGTCCTCCGCCTCCTCGGGCCGGATCTCGTGAAGCCGCGGGATCCAGATCTCGCCGGGGCTACGAGCTCGGTGGATGTGCCGCCTGCTCCTGGCCGCACTACCGCCCCTCGAGAACCGCGCATTGCCTCTCCTCAAGGACTGCACGCCGCCGCTCTAGGGCCATGTGCCAGCGTCGTGCGGTGTGGTCCCGGTCGATGGAGCTGGAGGAGGGGCAGCAGGGGGCGAGGGGCAGCACGGGAGCGCGGTGGTGCCACAGAGGAGTGAGTGCAAGTGTGTTGCATGGGGAGGGATCACAGCTGGCGGCGGCGGCGGGGGGGGGGGGAGGGAAGGGAGTTAGGGTTCGCCGGTTCGGGGCCGCGTGGGGCTGCGGGGAGGGGAGGGGAGGGAATCGAGGGTGGCCGGGTGGGAACTGGGAGCGTGGGGCGGCGGCCGCGCGGGGGAGGAGGCTGCGGCCTGCGGCAGACGAGCAGGCCGGGTCGCCAGCGGGCCTCCGGTTCTGTAGCGGGCCGTGTCGTGCCGGCCCACGTGCCTGGGGTAAGGCCTAGGCACGGCCTGCTCCTCCGGGCCATGCCAGCCCAGGCCCGCTAGCCGCCGGGCGGGGCCGTGCTTGGGCCGGGCAAAAAAAAACGGCCCTTGGGCGGGGCCGATGGGCTCGGGCTGCATGGCCAACTATGGCAACGGGACAAGTACGAGAATCCCTAGTCAGGATGAGCCTATTTCTTTATTGGTTTTTAGACTGATAAACCCGGTCGGTGTTGATTTGTTATGAGAGGAAAACACTGTTGGCTGGCTGATAAGCCTTGATTGAAATCAACAAGCGAACATGCTGAATGATAAGAGTGGTGCTCTAATCTTCTCTCTCTTTTTTTTGCACCACTCAGGGAACATATTGTGGAGGGCCTAAGAGCAGGAACGGTGTTGCAGAAAACCGACATCGTTTCTCAACATTGAACAGCCGACGCTTCATTTTCAAAATCAAGCACCAAGGACTATGCAGGCATCGGTGCCCAATCTTCTCATCCAATAAAATATTATTTCTTTTCAAGATGGAAAATTTCTTCTGGCGTGAAGGAATAGAGAGGAAAGTGAGCTGTTGGCTCATGTGGGTCCCATACTTTTGTGGGCATCGAGTCAGGCTATCTCAACAACAACACCTAAAATATAAGATCTATTCGTCATTTGAGTAGCGTTATAGGCAAAAGGTTTAATACCTATTCGGCATCTTCTCTAACTGCAAATGGGTTTCCAGGAGAGATGATGCCTATATTTGAGATTGTGCCTCTCAGGCAACCCAAAATAGAAATCCCATATATGTACTCTATTGAAGACTAATTTTAAGTCTCTTACTACCCATTTTAAATTTAGATGTCTATATAGGTTCTTTATTGAAGACAGTCTCGTTACATTGCAATCCAGCTGAGAGCTGGAGCATCCAGGTTTGCACAGGGATGAAAAGACATTTCAAGCATCGGCACATTGCCGGTGCTCAGAAGTCTACGACTACTTACTGTTGCTCATGCACACATATATTTTTTTCTTGAATATGTATTAGGAACAAGAATTTAAACATATCGACGACGCGCTTTTATTGTAAAACAGCCGTAGCTGGACCATTCTAGTAAAGAACCTTTAGTTTTGATATTACATAAATAGAAAAACAACCAAAATCGACGCAGCAGTGCGACCATTACATAAATAGAAAAACAACCAAAATCGACGCAGCAGTGCGACCTATGAGGTGGTCTTGCGTCTTTGCGGTTGCCTTGATGAGCCCTTTCCACCGTCCGGAAAGAGCGCTTCAAGGGCCTTGGTGTTGGACACAGTCAGGTTGCCGTCGAAGACCTTGTCAAAGGCCTCCAGCTCGAACGCGGATGACGCTGATAGACCCTTGGTATAGCCCATGCGCTGCATGATCAGCACATCACCTCGCTGGGAAGCAGGTACTCGAGAGAGGCTCTGAGCCGCCAACCGTCTGCTCCGCAGCGGTAGCACCGGCTTAGCAGGAGACTGCTTGGGAGGCTCATGAATAAGCGGAGAGTCAACCTTCTTCAGCACGTGTCTGGTGAAGCTCTTGAGCCGGCGTGCGGCAGAGTTGTCGCTGGCATCGATCGTGCGGTCCTCTCGAGATGTCTGCAATCGTTGTGGGTTCGAGCAGACCGAAGCCTGGGTTTACGTGCACCTCATCCTGCGTAGGTGCGTACGTGCACCTCATCGATTTTGGGGCCTGTTCGCTTGAACTTATCAGCCGACTTATCAAATAGAATCTACAGTATTTTTCTCTCACAACAAAACAGCTTCAGCCGGCTTATTAGCCGACTTTAATACCAGCCGAACAGGCGCATGACACTCCTATATGCCCCTTATGCGTCCGGGAAGTTCATAGCTAAATCAGCATATCGTACGTCGTTTTTTTTCGAGGGGTCTATATTTATTGAACTTGAAACATGTAAGACTTGGGCTCCAGGTCGTTGCAGATTTTTTACTTGGTTATCGTGGCACGTAGAGAAGACTTGATCATCTAGAGAGATGCCCACTCTGTGATGATTAGGAAGATGAGAATCTGATTTGCTCACTACATGTATGTTCTCAAGAGAGGTTTGGCACTCCAGCCTGCCCTTGGTTGGTCTTCAGCAGCAAACCCTTGTACAACTGGACGACTCCAAATCTGTGAGCCGAATTGATAGACACCATCAGTCCATCACAAAGGCTTCCATTCTCTACGAATAGTTGTTTTAATGCCTTGGGGCCGATGGGTTAGCAGATTCAGGTGAGGACGAGCTGCCGTGGATTGAAATTTTCAGTTGTTTCTTGCTGTCTTGCAGTGCAAGACAACAAGAGTGCCATTGGGCGCAACAGAAAACTAGATGGAGTAAAAGAACGAAATGGAGGGAGCACTAAACTTGCATGGATTAGCAACTGGTTACTTGCTTATACAGAGGGTTCGGAGTTCGGACACACACGGTTAGTCGGTTACGTCTCCCTCGCTTCATACAGTCTATAAGTCAGAAGAAAATTACGGCCCAGTTCGCGTGCCTTTAAACTCGATTTGATCCGCTTACTTTTTCATCCAAAACATTGTTTTTCTCTCATAAATTCCTCCAGCATTCCTCCAAACCATCCAGATTCCTCCAGAATTCAGACAAGCGAATAGACCCTATGCAACCTACATTCTTTTGGCAACAAGGCTAACAACGGTTCTCTCTTTAATTAAGGAATTAAGGAAGGAATAATTATTTATGATCATTACAGATTTGCAGCGCATGACCATGAGAAGAAATCATTATTTCAATTAACAGTACGTCCGCGGACACAAAGAAGCTAACTTAAGTTGTTGCACCAGCGGAGGCATACTGATGACCACCGAAACCGAAAGCATAGAGCTCCATTGCGCGTGTCGGTGTCCTCCTCACAGTGACAAACGGCCACGGGAGTAGGTCCTTCCTCCATCGTGGCTTGCTTGGGCCGGCCAACAACACAGGCCCTGTTCAGCAGCACTTATTGCTGCTGCGACTGATTTGTAGAGCTAATTTGTTGTAAGAGAAAAACACTATTCTCATGGCTAAAAAATAGAACTGATTTTGGCTGATAACCTCAAGCGAACAGAGCCACAGTTGACACCACGGGACAGCAAGTGAGGAGCCCGATCATAGCAAGATTCTAAAACAAGGACCACGTAACACACTTGGACCTTTCTCTGTTTGCCGTCTCCAAACGGCATAAGTGCAAAACGAACGCGTGCGCATGAGTCTCAGAAAAACAAATCATGAGATATCCACGGTCTGTGATCAGCGAAGAATTGGACCGCATAGGTCACTCTGTGTACAAATATATACATCATTCAGCCAAGAATGTCTCTGTGCCCCATTGGTTCCATCAATTAGTAAAAGGTACATCACTTCATCTGAACCTATGTTGGTCGCTTGCTTCCCCGTTGGTCCAACAGGGTAGAGGCTCAAAATACTACGTGTTTATGTGGTGGCATCCATTCTCCACGAACTCTACAGCGCCGCTGTTGGAAGAAGGCCAGCAAACGATACAGCAGTATGAAAATGAGTTGACAAATCCAGTGCTCCAATTGGTGTATCACCGTCATAACCCTTTTAAGGTCCAAAATTGTCTTGATTTCTATTCTTCCTCCACCTCAGGTGGCAATGTTGGGCTTTTTGAGCACACAGTGGTGTTATGGAGCTGCTTTATTTTGTCAGCTATGTTACAAGTACCTGGAATTAGATGAGGATTTATCACAACAAATTTCTGTGCATATATTTGAGTCCAAATAATAGGAATGATGTTAATTCTTCAGTATGAGTAGTCCTGACACAGTCGCACATCAAATCTGCTATCAGCAACGATGAAAAGTATGGACATTCTTGCCATTTTGCAGTAATTAGAAGTAACAAGCAAAATTGATTCAGACTTCCCTATTTCTATGATTATGACAGATAGTTTCTGAAGACATACCTGAACATTTCTTACTGTCCCATACAGCAATGGAGGTTGGAGTGCACATTGAATCACACATTGCTCGGTTGTCTTCATGCTTTACATTCATAGCAAGAATCCATGCACCGATTGTAACATCTTCATAATCAAACATCCTTAAGCTGGAAAATGCACGCATGTATAATTACTATTTCGAGTACACAAGAAACAAACAGCAAAGAGAAGTCATAATAATGGCAAAAATGTTGGACTGAACTAATATTATGTACACTCTATTACCATGAACCCTATAGTTCTTTTTGCTTTGATAAATAACAAACCCTACAGTTCATTTGGGGCTGATAACACATAACTCTAGTATAATGCAAAATATTGATATCTGGGTGTACCCTGCATATCTTTAACTTACATGCATATAGACCATCTAAATGGCATACCCTAGAAACATGAAATCCTTGGATTAACACACTCCCATGTTAAGGTGAAAAGGAAGGTCAATCCAATTATTCCATGAGTGCAAGCAAAATATGAAAAGTCAGTAGCATGTTGCATGTCTAAGTACAAGCATACTAAAGTTTGGGTGTAAGCTTGTTGGATGCACTTCAGTTTTCCATGTTTTAGGTGAAAAGAGAAGTCACAAAATTATAAGTGACCAACCTATCACTCTTTGCAGTAGCTAGAGCTTCAACCACCTCAGAAGAAAGAGCATATAGTGAGCCAGAAGCATGCATGAAGTACTCGTTACCCAACAGTTCCCAAGAACTTTCATACCTGAAATTTGAACAGGAACACTTCAAAGAATAGTATTAATGTGAAGGACAAGACAACATCCAGCACATCTTTTTTCTCTCGAAAAACACAGCAGAACTGCGCATCATTATATTAAGAAGCAACAATGGGAAAGAACCCATACAACACACCCCAGGCCAGCCAAAAGGCAAGCCCCAGGGACACAAACTCACACTCACACCAACTCATGCCAGTGTGATTTATTGTGTTACAGAAGTTGGGTTTACAGGCTCTTGTTCCTGACTATAGTTCTTGTGGATGGTGGTGCCATGCATTCAAAAGGGTGGACAAGCAGTATAAAAAAGGCTGAAACACTTCCACTCTTTTGCTGGTTTGGGAGCTATGGAAACATCACAATGGTTGCTTATTCAACAGGGCTTCGGGACTTGAAACTTGGTGGTAAGGGCAGTAGTGGAGCAGCGTCACTTATGGTGTGCAGCTGGGGCTAAAGACCTCCATAACATTTTCTAAGGCCTGCTGTCTCAGTTGTTTGGTCATCTTTTATTTTGCTCAGTCGCATGCCTGTTCTTTGATTATGGGGGTTTGGTTGTGTTTGTTGTGTCACTTTGTGTTCAGTAAAAAAATAACAACAATGCTACAGATGCAAAAGAGACGTATGCCAATCAATTTAGAAGCCACATATGTCCCAGAATTTGAACTGACCATTTAATTTGTAATACATATTCCCTGGAATAGGAACTGATTAACTGACCATTTCATATTTGGATCATTGACAACTGGTCCCTTCTTCATGCAACCAATGTATGTCTTGTGCTGAGGTCTTTCTTTTGCAAGAAGAGCAGCAAGTCTATCTGCCTTAGAAGTACGAGTCATATAACAGGTCTAAGAAGCAGCAATTGTACAATATAGTCACTAACTTCACCTGGGCGCAGGTAGATATCATCATTAGCTTTGACATAGAATTCTGCATTGAACATGTGGTAAGCTGCTTTGAAAAATGCTAACCTATCAGACAGGTAACAAAAGCGGGACTGATTAGATTAACCACATGTAAGTTCACAGGTACCATACAACGGTAAAAAGTGTACACAAACTTACATCTTCTGTGGGGGCTTTGTGTCCTCATCAGCATCAATAAACAAAAAGTCATGATAAGTATCCGCCTCTTTCCGAAGATCTTCCATTTTATCTTTGTCCTTTAGCCGTCTAGTGACAAACCTAAAAGATAATCCAGTTCCATGTTCTAAACTGCAACACAGAAGAAATGGCCACAGTAAGCCCCCAAAAGCTTCAACATGATGCAACAGAATTGTTCTTGCACATGAGCACAGATGTCAGAATCCAACTTGGATTAAGGTATTTGAATTGTCCAAAATACAAAAGGACACATGAAGACCGAGTCCAAGAACCCTTTATTCTTGTGCATTCAAAAGTATTACAGCTTTCCCATGCATTCTTTTGTTCAGGAAATATAAGATGCACAGAACGGAACATGGAAAATAAGGGGATTAATTCTGTCCATATACAGAAACTAAATGGGCGAGAAAAGGAAAACAGAGAACATTACTAGATTTGGAAGAGATCGATCTATTTTGTCTCATAATCACACACTCAAGGCCCAGACTCAGAAACAGTGAATTGTGTCTCCGATCACTATGTTGACACTGTG
Organism: Miscanthus lutarioriparius; assembly: GCA_904845875.1. Lineage (NCBI taxonomy): Eukaryota > Viridiplantae > Streptophyta > Magnoliopsida > Poales > Poaceae > Miscanthus > Miscanthus lutarioriparius. Next base: position 133,637 of record CAJGYO010000641.1, on the reverse strand, counting down.
CCATAAATGTGATAAGCTGCCAGTAAACAATAAATGGTAGAACATTTTATCCTACTTTTCTCCAGGCCAAGGAGTACAGTAACTAAATACAGAGTCATGTAATGGAACATTTCAAGACACATTGCAACACTCAGAACTCCAAAAAAGAAGAAAAAAAAAGGAAAGATAAATAGCTAAACATACTTTCCATATAGCACATATACTTTATTTTCAATCACCCAAAAAACAAAAATTTGTTTCAAGTGAACTGTTTTGGATTGAAAACCATATTTACTCGGTGGATATGGAATCTCATTTCTTCACTGAGTCTTCATATATACTTTCTGCTATGCATTTCATGACACCTGATATACCAAAATTTGTACTGTACTTCGAACACAGGACGCACTGTACTTCAAACACAGGATGCCTGCCTTGAAATGATTAGAATTGCAATACAAATTAAATTTCAGTTCTAATGATATAATTTATTAATGCATTGTAAAATGATGGAACCAAATTTGTATGGCTATTTGAAGTTGTCATCACTGCCAATATGCTCGTTACACCATAACCCCTTTGTTCATGTTAGCAACGATTCACGAGAAGTCAAATTATGGTAAATGGCAACTAGTGGCAGAAATCAATGAATCAAATCGGCCTAGTCAGCAAGACTCACCCCACCCTGCCCGATTGAAAAACTGCATTCTCAAATAGTGAGCATTTGCAATTGGAGCAGATGACCCGGCGATCTAAGCTACAAGCAACCTTATTAGCAGGAAAATGCAAGTAACAGCAAGCGCACAAGCAACGTCTTAACCGATCGCACCATGGTAGCAGCTAGATACTAAAATGCAGCTAGAAGTTTCTAGTATATACGTGACACGAGCAGCAGCAATCTAGATCATGAATCTACCCAGATCCAAAGCTTATGGAAGTGTGCGGAACCTTACGATGCCTTCGGGGTTGGGCGGGAACCAGGTAGCGCGGAGTGCAGCGCGTCGGGCAGCGGAGAAGTTGCCGTGCTCCGTGTGTACACCAACGACGGCGAGCACCTTCTCCCTGTCGCCGGCGGAGAAGTTGCCGTGCGAGGAGGCCGCTAGGAAGGAGCGGAGCGAGTCCTCGGCGCGGCCGCAGCGGAAGGCGACAGTGGGCGGAGGCTGCGGCAGGGGCTGGCGGTTGCGGCTGGTGGAGACGGCGAAGGCGAAGGAGGCGGCGGCGAGGACGAGGCAGGCGACGGCGAAGAAGAGGAGGCGGCGGTTAGCGGAGGAGGGGGAGGAGGGGAAGGTGGGGGTGTAGGGCCGGCGCGGCTTGGCCTCGTCATCGGAGCGGCGGTAGGGGAGGAGGTCGTCGTCGTGGTGGCGGTGCTTGGGGTGGTGGAGCGGCATTGCTACGGTTGCTTCTAGATGGTTCTAGAAGGAGAGTGGAGGAACAAGAAGCAGAGGAGGTTGAGTTGGTTTGATCTGATCTGACTGTACGAATAACGTTGCTTTGGGTTTAAGCTACGCGGACTGTCTCCAACCGAGAGGACCTAGAAAGGAGAGGCATACCATAGTTTGGATACCGCATAACGAAGGGTCATGGATAAAAAAAAATTATATTTTTCAACAGCCGACGCAAACGAGAGCACAAGCGCCGCCGGAGTCGAGCTGTTCGCCCGGCCAGCCTGCGCGCCAGAAGCGCTGCCGCTCACAGTCCGCCGCGCCGGAGTCCTGACCCGGCCTGCGACCGACGTCGCCACAGCAACCGCCACGGCCGGACGCCGCTGGGGCCGAGCATCGCCAGAGCCGCGCCACCGAGCGCCGCCATCCGCGACCACCGCCGACGCCCTGTGCCCGAGAACCACCCACGCTCGCCATCAACAGTCGCCGGAGCCGGGCACCACCAGGGCTGCTGCCAGTCGCCGAGCTCTGCTCTCCCTCTATTCCGCCCTCTCTTCCCAAGCTCTCTCTCTCTCTCTCTCTCTCTCTCTCTCTCTCTCAATCCGCTCTGCCCCCGCACTGGAGCCGAGCGCAACTAGCAGCTCGTAGTCCGCCGCGCCGAAGCCCTCACAGGAGAAATCGCTGCCGCCGGCGGTGGCGTCGGAGATTTGCGTAGCAAGGAGAGAGGTGATGCATTTTTGCGTATGGTTTACGCCGGTACGCAAAATGGGTGATGTTTTTGGGTCACCCGTTGGAGGCTGTTTTCAGTAGGCAAAGCGACTGTGCGTACCGCATTTTGGGTTTGCATCTTCTCATTGGAGACAGTCTTACGCCCTGTTGTTTTGGCTTGTTTGACGAATAAGCCATGGCTGAAAATATTGTTGGCTGATTTACTGTGAGAGAAAAATATTGTTCGTTGGCTGAAACAATACGACTTATAAGCCAAGGACACTTGTACTTCTATAATCCTTTTGATTGAGCAGTGATTTGAGTATGGCAAATAGCCAATTTTCCTTTTTTAACTATTTTGTATAGAAGTCGTAGTATTATAACTATTTTTTTTCATTTAAAATATGGTAAAGACTTTCCTATCTATCAGACGCCTAAGTATTTTAGGCCGTTCAGGCGACGGTGCTTGTGCACCAGCCGCGGCTGCACAGCGCATCAGACACCCGATGCGGCAGAAACCTTTCGTCTCTCTCATGGTTCTAACATGGGGCGCACGCGTGCAAGGTCATGGTACGAGTGGCCCGCGAAAAAAAACCCATGCACATGTAACGCAAAAGCAACACCTACACTAGAGGTTGAAGGCGACGACCAGTCATTCAATCAGAATTCATCGGCTGTAAAGCATCGTCCGAGAGATTACTACTTTTCAGACACCTATAAATTAGCATCTTAAATATAGACTATACCATATTTGGTTAAGACCTTGTTTAGTTTTCCCCCTAAAATTTACTCCCTATCTCATCGAATGTTTAGACAGATGCATGGAGTATTAAATATAAACTAAAAAATAACTAATTGCACAGTTTACGACCAGTTTGCGAGACGAATCTTTTAAGCTTAATTAGGCCATGATTCAACAACGCGATACTACAGTAACATATGCGCTAATGATAAATTAATTAGTTTTAATAAATTCGTCTCACGAATTACTGATGGATTCTATAATTTATTTTTTTATTACTATCTTAACACCATGTAACACCCAAAAGCTTTACGCCTGTTAAGCCCTAAGTTTGAAATGCCGGCGCGGCGTTGCCGCGCTTACTCTGGATTTGGGCCAGTGGTATTCGACACAAATACTCATATTAAAAAATATTGTATGCCTGAATATTGCAAATGGAGTAGCATCCCTCGGTGCAATTATTTGACCAAGGTAGCAAAAGGCAGGTGTACACATTAACATATAATGAAGAACTAGCCGGACCCGCGCAGTTGCGCGGTGAGAACAGTAAAATGCAGTAGATATATTTAAATTTGTTGACACTGGTACTGGGGATTTAATCACGCCGTGCAATCTTGTGGAACAAATGCAAAGAAGCAGTAATTAAACACTTCAGCCACCTTCTTATTGAAATCCATTGTCATGCTACATGGATCAGGATATTTTCCTTGCAAATTTTGGTAGTGAGCTTCGAAGTATTGGGTGAACAGTTTCAGATTATAATGCACGCACACCAATTTGTGCAGCCTCTCAGAGCCTAAACGATTTTTTTTTTACCAAAACAAATGCCCTCCAGTTTCTGAGAGCAACCACAATGTGCTCCAAAAGTAGTCCATAGAGACCACCTGGAACATTGTGGAACTAGCCATAGAGTAGTCTATAACAAAAGCGACCCATAAGCAATAAAAAAATATTACTCTCTCTCCATCTCTCTTCCTTGATTCCTGTCATCTATAGACTGTTTGAACATTTTACATTGTAGCAACAGAAATAGTTATGGACTACTGTTTGGGGACCCACCCATATAGACTACTTGGTCTAAATACACTGTGGTTGCACTGACACCCACTTGACGATGTGCATTGTGAGACAATGCGTCTTGCAATCCTTTGTAATTCAGGAAACTGCCCTACATAAGAACACTACCAGTCAGGTCCAGTTAATTTGGAAAAAGTTAATTTGCAGCAGCTTACAGAGGACATGATCAGTATGAGACACTTTATTTCAGAGATATAAGTTGCACACTAACAGGAGTAACAGCAGATCAATACCTGCGCTGGTTTTGCCATTTAGTGCCGATCACCGAGCTTCTGGATCTCGAAGTAACCCTCTCAGAGTTAGGCAGCGGACAACATGTAACTATTGAAGGTTAACACATTCATTAATTTTCCTTATAAGTTGTATTAAATATTAAAAGTCCCTGCTCACATGAAAAAGGAAAGAGAGCAGCAGCAAACTTCTCTACTTGTATAAAGGGTCTGCCCCATTGAATCCTGAATTGTTTTCTTATTTTGTATTACAAATTTAAACTCAAACAAATATTAGCAATATAAAGTACCATACAATTCAACAGAATATATGACTGGCTTACTTTATACTCCTACATAACATGGGTAGCTGATTATTTTTCAGGTTCAATGATACTCTAAAGTGGGTTACTGTGTTATGGTCTTAACACTCTCAGCATGCAATGAATCATGTCAATGTTATTAATAAGACCATATAAGGGGCCTTGTGGCGCCCTTAAAAAATGATAAGCTGATTTGACATATGTAGAACTGCTATACGCTATATGTAGTACTGCATAGTACAGGACTCATATTTGCAAAACTGACTACATTCTAGAATGCAGAAAAATAGGCAAATAGGCATCATTAATTTACAGCAACAAAGGGTAGAATGAATATCTTTGCAAGGCGAGCAAGAAAATAGGTAGAAGAGCTATACCCAGAAAAAATGTCATGTGTAGTAGCTCCAGATCAGTAGCTTCTGAACGCAGCTGCTCTTGTCTGGTTCCAATGGGCGTAATAATGTCTCTGGCATGTGCAACCAATGGAAGAGCGAACTGCATCAGATGCTGATACCTGCACATTCATCATGTTCCATGTTCACAATACCAAATTTCATGTAAATTTGAATTCATTTATTATATGAAAATAGCACCAGGAGCAAGAGCAAAAAGGAGAATATCTACCGGTTCAGCATAACTTGTGGCAGCTTGAAAATGATGTCCCCATTCCCTATTGCACTTACCGGTACCATAAAGTGAGGAAATGACCTGTTAAAGCTCCATCTCCAGTGAACAGCCTTGCAAGGCATAAGTCCGTGAGTTTTTGACAACGTAGCAATAGTGAATAGAAGATTAGCCCCTACAAAGAATTCAATAAATAAACAGGACACAGAATGAAGGCAGGTACACCTTTCTTTTGTTGATCAACATAGCGTAGGACATAGAAATTGAATATGTCCATTTCCATCCTTTTTTATGCAGAAATGCGGGGACGTTTATTTGGCTAGTAACAAAACTATTGTAGAGGCAAATCACCGAACACGTAGTGTGCACCATCCATAAATGGATTTTTAGTAGATGAAATTAGAGAGAGATAACCACTGAACGCCCAGACCTAGGTCAGGCTGCCTATTGCTTTTGTTAGAGTAAATTACCACCAGTAGACGATGGACACTAATTTGCAAGAGGTAGATGGCAGCTCGCAGAGTTAGATGGCAGGCTCACCAGGGTGGCTATTGCTTTGTAAATTACCACCAAATCAATTGTTGATGCAGCTGCCAAAAAAAGAAAAACACAGTGATGAGATCGCAACACGGGCGTACCAAATCGACAAAGCAAGTATGAGATCTTACCAAGGTTTTAAATCTACGGCTATAGCCTCCGCTATCTCCGGCTATAGCTGTTTGAGAAGGATTTAACTAAGTTTTTCCATGTACAAGTTAGCCCTTAGCTGCCGCTATAGCCCGCTATATCCGGCTATAGCCTGTTTTCAGACGTAGAAAGCTAAAGGGTTATTTGGATTCATGCCATTATAATTTTCGATGTTTGGAGAAACGCCATTACTATTTGCCTATTTTGAAGCATGCCATTACAATTCTTCGTTTCCCACAAATATGCCACAGAATACGTATGGACACGACCTGGGCCCAGCTACAGGCGTATACGAAGAAATATACTTCATCGCAGCCTCTCTCCCCTGTCACTGACACGCGGGACGCACATGTCATCTTCTTCTTCCTCCTCTCCTCATCTTCCCTTGCTGAGCGCGTCGATGGCGATGGCGAGCAGCAGCAGCAGCAGCAACAGCACGCGGCCGAGCGGAGCTCGCGGCCTAGGCGGCTCGCGCCTCGATGCTGGTGCATCGCTCCTGCTCGCGAGCCCACACGCCCACAGCCGCCGCTCGCGCTCGCGAGCCCGACCTCCCGCACCGATGACATGGCCCGCGGCCCCTCGCGCCTAGCTGCCAGTGCCGCTGCTCCTGCTCGCAAGCTCGGACACCCGCTGCAGCAGCTCTCCCTCGCGCTCACGAGCCTGGCCTCCCGCACCGACGCCATGGCCGGCGGGAGCTCCGGCCAGGCCTCTCCCAGACGCCGACAGACATGGCCCGCAGCCGCTCGCGCCTCGCCACCGGTGCCCCCGCTCCTGCTCGCGCACTCCCGCTGCAGCAGCTCGCCCTCACGCTCGCGAGCCCGGCCGCGTGCTCCGTGCGCCGCCCAGTTCGCCCGCTCCGCGTCGGCTGCGAGCTCCGTGCGCTGCGTCCTCCGCACACCGCCCAGGCCGCGTGCTCCGCTCACCGGCGTGCTGCTGCTGCTGCTCAGCCACGTGCTGCTGCTTCTTCTCGCCATCGCCATCGACGCGCTTAGCAAGGGAAGATGAGGAGAGAACGAAGAAGATGACATGTGAGGCCCGCGTGTGGTGACAGGAGAGAGGCTAGGCCCGCGTGTGGTGACAGGAGAGAGGCTGCAACGTAATGGTATGCTTTAAAATAGACGAATAGTAATGGCGTTTCTCCAGACATAGAAAATTATAATACATGAATCCAAATAACCCAAATGGCTTAGCCGCCTATTTAAAACCTTGGATCTTACCAATCCGAATCAATTAGTCGTAGAATCCGTCGCGGTGGAGGCGCGGGCGAAACGTAGAGTATGTCACGGCAGCGCAGGCGAGCGCAGCCAGTCCTAGGACACGTCGCGGCGCGCGGGGGTGATGGCGGGCAACCGTTGGGCAGGTCTAGGAGGTGGCGCGGATGAAGCCGGCCAACCCTAGGACGCACAGGTAAGGCCCGCCGGCTGCCGTAGGGCACGCGCCGCGGCGGCGAAGGCTGGGGAGCTGCGCCGAGAAGACGCAGAAGCTTGGCCGGACAGGACGCCGAGCGGAGGCGGCGCGGCCATGCGGGAGGCGACTGAGGACGGGGAGAGGCGGAGGGAGGCGTGGCGGAGAGAGGCAGGGAGAAGCTCACTGCGGCTGCTGCGGTGGCGGAGGAAGTGCAGCGTGGCGTCGCGGCATGCGTGCTGCGGGAGCGGTCCTGTTTTTCACTTTTTGCCGTGGCATCGTGGGGGGCTGGGTAGATGAGGCCGGAATCTGGTGGAAGGTTCCAGGCAGTGGTCTAGTGGGCGTTGATCAGAGATCGGAGGGATAGGAAAAGCGGGTGATGTGGCCTCTTCAGGAACAAATTAGTGAGTATAGGAGTAAGGGTAAAGGGTAGATGCCTTGATCCGGGCAGCAAAAGTTAACCAAGAGCATAAATTTTACTGTCCGAGACTTCTTGTTGTCTTTGGAGTATCTAATTATGTCCATCTGCGGAGAAACCTTTCATCTCCATTTTTTGCAACAAACTGGGCAATTGTTCATAGAATCATCCTCTGACAATTGTCGATATTTGACTCATTGTACCAAAGTAACCAAACACAAACCGTGAAAATCTTACTAGGAATCCATAAATGAAAGTTGAAGTAGACGGACCAATATTGGTGACTGAAAGTAACAGGCAGTCAAATGCAATCACAGGTGGTCGATACGAATGGTTTTACATGGGCACAAATCAGTGCTTATTGCACTTTACATGCATAAGATCTTCATCTCTGTTTAAAAGCATGCCATTAAATGCAATCTCAAGTGATCAACAGCTCAACCCAAATGATTTTATGAGTGCTTTTAAAAATGCACTTGACACAGTAGTTCATATGGCACTGCCCAGGCACTGTAATGATGGAACATGCTTTAATCTTCAGTGTCTTTTTCTTTCTGCAAAATTTAGCAGCCTAGGTTTTTTAATCAAGAACAAGGCATGACCGAGAGGAAGATTTCAGTAATGCAATGGTCTAAAACTTTAGTATATTTTAGTATGTTCTAATGAATCAAAGACCAAAATTTTGTATTAGAGAAAGAAGCTATGTATATGCAGAGCATAACTGGCCTTTGAAGAGAGCTAAACCTTGCAGTCATTTGATCGAGCATATGGTGGGTGTCATCTATGACGCTGTTGCTCGCAGCTGGGGCATTAGGTGGCGCGCTCTGTGGCGCGCGGGAGAGAGCACAGGGACACCGGGAAACTGTGCAGCGTCAGTGCTGCATTGTTGCTTGCCTTCTTCCTCGTAGCAGACGCTTTTACCTTCTTCCCCATGGTAGTGTGCCTGCATCAAGAGAAGCAAAGGAAGGCAGGGCAGGTCTGATGAGATGTGCATTTAGAGGAGGCTCCTTGAGGGCTTTCACTGGCGTCGTAGAGAGAAGAGGTGGTGGTAGTATGCCTCCACCCGCCGGCCGCACAGTCCCTAAGCTCCGCCGCCGCCGGCAGGTGTAGGGAAGCCTTGGTGGCGGGCAACAAACGGGGCAAGGGTTGATGGCAGGCGGCACTGCTGTAGGTGCACGGTGGCCTGAGGCGGAGGGATGAGCCATCCGCCGAGGGCGCAAAGACAGGCGGCTGCGCGGCGGCTGGCGGCACATGAGCACGAGCGGGGCTTGCAGTCCGAGGCGGAGGGGGCCAGTCCTCACTCCTCGGTCGAACGGGTTCGTGAGCATTTGTGATGGCCCGGTTTCACCGCCTAACGGGCAGGAGACCCACGAAGATCCCGATCGAACGGTCTGTGTCGCTCGATGGCTTGATCCGACGGCTAAAGGGTTTACGGGCGACGTGATCCTATCCATTAGCCCGCTTTTGATGTAGGAATCCTATATAGAGAAGATGACATTATTAATATTTATGACTCTAAATAAGTATATTATGAAAATATACACTATAAAAATATTTATGACTAAATTTGTTTAGACTTTAGATGGTATGACATCAACCAAGGCCGCCATATATAAATGTATACAATGTGTATTGATGTTTAGTGGTCTTGCTTATGCAATGTGCATTTTATAAGATTGTGTTTGCTTACTTACATTGCGTTGCATGTGGTTATCCGCATATTCTAATAGAGGTGGAAGAGAGGAGATTTCATTTTTAGTAACATTTGGCTTATGTAAGCCGGTATTGCCTAATAAGGCTAAATCTGGCATGCTTATTGTTGGTTCAAATTACTGTGTGTCTTGGGATAGCTTAAAAGGCGAATATAGCAAGGAAAGAGCTTCGACGAACCAAGCGAGGGTGAAGGGCAAGTGATGGCTTGGGTATCGATGGATTAAGGCTGTGGTGAATAAAAGAGTACTTGCATTGAGTCTTGAATGATCTATGGGAAGTCATAGAGTTAGGAGGATCAAATCATTTTTGAATCATTAATGGAAGTGACTTGAAGCGTATGGTTGGAATTCAAATGTGGTGAATTGGGCCAAGTCATATGCTTAAGGAAGACATACTCAAAGTGTGAAGTGATAAAGGACCTCAAGTATTCATGATCAATGTGGCGAGCAAAGGTTATAGAAGAAGGCTCAAGATGAGGTTTAAAGGTTGCTATCTTATATTTTTGAAGTATAGGTGTGCCACAATATTAAAACGGATACGTCACTGAGTTTTATTTTAGATAAATAAAAGTGCTCAAGTAAACCCGTGTGAGAGATTCTTGAGTGTGTGAGAGAGAAAGAGAGAGCTAGTGCTGTTGTGGGGCTACTCCGCAGAAACAAGCTAGGCTGTGTTGGGAAGCCAGCTAGGCCGAGTTTGGCCTAATGACTAGTTAGTTTAAAAAACCGGCGATGCTGGGTTCTAAAGCCGGCTAGATCAGGCTTCTGTTATAGATTCGCAGTGACTAGTTTGTGAGTGTGATCTATATATAGCTCTCCTCTCCCCTTGTGCCAGCTGCTAATGCTATCTACTTGAATACCACTACTAGAAGCCCCTGGCTTGGGTGAAAGCAAGTGATTATTAGAGAAGTGAAATTGTTAGTGTGGGAGTGTGCCTTGCTTTGTGAGAAGCCTAAGTAGCACTAGAGAGCTTGTGAGACATTGTGTGAGCTGCCAAACACCTTGAACACTTGAGCAAGTCAAGATTTTGGTTGGTGGATTTGTTACTCATGGAGCTTGGCTCCTAGGTGGCTAGGTGTCGCCTGCAAGCACCTAAGGTTGTGGGTGGCTGCAGGAAGTTTGTGATGGCTACGATCTTGTCCCCAAAAGGAAAAAGATCACCTAGTAGAAGTGTGAAAAGTGGTTGAAAAAACCCCGGCTAGAGCTCGACCAAGGAGGTCACTCACTGCTTCCACAAGAAGACGTAGGATCTAGTGGGATTTGAACTCCACCAAGTACATTGTGTCTCCCTTTGGTTTGATTCACATTTGATTTACATTGTATATTTATGTTGTGCTTTTGTTTGTGTCTACTTATGTGTGCTTGTTTGTAACTGCAGGATCTGTGTGTATCAGTCAAAGAGCTTAATTAGAAGTCACACATCAAGTGGTACTCTGTTTAGAAGAGGGGAGGAGCTCTAACTTTTTGTGTGCAGGTTTTCAAAGAAAACCGGTTAAGCTGGTATAGGAACTCGGTTAGTTGGGTTTGAACATTGTAGTGTGTTAGACACTCATAACTCCCTAGGCTGAGTTGCAAAGTTGGGTTTGACCACGTGTGCTGTTTATATTGTTTTAATTGCTCTTATTTTTAAGAAAGTTTTATAGAGCATATTCACCCCCTCTAGGCACCAAGTTAATCTTTTCAATAAGACATACTAAAAAATCCTAGAAATCCTAAAAAATATAAAGATCCAATAATCAATTCGGTGGACCATTATTATGCAAAGGATTTTAAGAGACGTGCCCTCTGATTAACAGATGTGAACATTTTCGGTGCCGCCTCTGAAAATGGCAAGATGGGATCCAGGCAAATGCTCGCCTCCGCTAATCATTTACATAAATGGCATTCTAAGGTGACCACTTCTGTTAATCATTAATTTACAAATGTGGACATCCTGAGGCAATCTCCTCTGTTAATCGATATTAAAAGAGGAGATATTCTAACGCTCCATCTCTAAAAGATTGATTAATAGAGGTGGACATCTTCAGAAGCCTGCCTCTAGAAATAGTTACATAAAATTAATTCATAACTTTTCCATATGGATGAAGACGAACTCTATATCAAAATTATAGCTCTTGATGTGATCTAGAACTCTGTAGTTGAGAAGCCTTTGATTTGAAACCTTTTAGAGTCCCAAAATGTTGCTTTAAGTTCTTCAATTTTGAATTTTGAATTTAAATTTTTTAAATTCGAACAGTCTTGGATGTTGACATTGTATGTACCAAAATTGTAGTTTTCAATACAATCTACAATTTGTAATTGAAAAGTTTTTTATTCAAAGTTGTTTAGAGTCCCAAGTATATGTTTTAAGTTCTTAGGTTTTTTAAATTCAAAATTTAAAATTTCTAAACAACCTTGAATGTTCACATGATTAATACCAAAGTTGTAGTAGTGAACCCGATCTATAGGTTTGTTGTTAATAAGTTTTGGATTTGAAGTTATTTAGAGTTTCAAATACTTGTTTTAAATTCAAATATTTTGATATTCAAATTTTTGGCCAATAACTCCGGAGTTACACTGGCTAGACCATTGAAGTCTGAGGTCAAGAAACCCCTGTCATCAGTTCAGGTTCCAAGGCCGGCACAAACTTCTTAAAGGCAAAAATCAAAGGATGTCTCTCACTTGGTCAAGTCTTTTATAGATTCAGTTTTTTTTTGAATTTTCTAAACAATCTCAGATGGAGATATGTTCTATACCAAAATTGTAGTTCTTGGCAAGATTTAAAACTTTGTAGTTTAAATATTTTTCATTTGAATTTGTTTACTAGCAAAAAATATTAAATACAAGATTAGAAAATGTTAATAAAAAAGATAGCACAACCTATATATATAATAACACATGAGTGTGTAGTGCACTGTAAGACAAATAAGTGTGTAGTTCTGAACTAAAGGTTTCAGGTTTATGTCTTGAGAAGCATCTATTTTTTGTTTTTTAGAAATGATTAATATTTATTTATAGATGGCCTTTTTGTGTGAATCGATTTAGATGAAAAATTTCCATCTCTGAAAATAGTTTCTATACTAGTGGACTCTAGTCACCATTGACATAATTGTTGTTGGATCTATTTTATTTTCCAAAAATTAATTACTTTTGCCATTATATGAAACATAACACAAAGTAATTGCCTAACTCTCTGTCTAAGTTGACCATCTATACCATTATGAACTTTGATACAAAGTAATTAAAAAATATGCATCTGAATTAGTGACCCTACTACTCCCTCTATTTTTTATTACTCCCTCCGTTACTTTTTACATGTCATGTTAGTTTTGTCCGGAGTCAAACATTAGTATCTTCGATTAACTACTTAAAAAAATCCTTATAAGTTCACAACATATGGATTATATATTATAAAAGTATTTTTCATAGTGAATCTAAAAAAATAAATCCTATACATGAAAAATACTACTTCCTCCATCCCAAATTGTAAGTCATTCCAAGAATCTTGGAGAGTCAAACTTTTTTAAGTTTGACTAAAATTATAGAGAGAAACACAAAGATTGATGACATAAAATAGGTATAATATGAAAATATAACTAATGAAGAATCTAATGATACTTACTTGGTATGATAAATATTATTATTTTGTTATATAAATTTGGTCAAACTTGAAAAACTTTGACTCTCCAAGATTCTTGGAATGACTTACAATTTGGGATGGAGGGAGTATATCTTTTATAAAAGTATTGCTACGCATATTGTCGGGGTTATGATACCCCGGGTATCTCAAGGCACCGATAAGTCAATCACTCGGGCGGCCCATGATACCAAAAGCTAAGTTTGAGTCCAAACGACCGAGGCCTAGCTAAGCTAAGTGGACCAGGCCAATCACTAAGGCCGGGGTCGGTCACGACCTCTCCATTCTGCCTTAGCCGCAAGCTATGCAGCGGCTCACGACCTCTCGCTGTCATGACCCCCCGGGAGGAACGGGGAGAGATCAAGTCCCACTGAACACGCCTGCTCTGACAGAAGCAGACATGCTGCACTGACCCCGCAAGGACCGAGGGAATAGCAGTCAGCTCAGTCCGGTCAGACGTCACCCCTGTGCCACGCAGCAGAAACAAGATAGCACCGCCAAGCGGTGACGGTAGGTACGGAGGGCTACCATTCAAACATGACCCAACAAGATGTGTGTATGATCCCACCCACTACGAGATGGGATCCACGACGATGGCCTTGACTTAGAGGCCATTCAAACCGACACAGGCCACGACCCTAGAGCTCGAGATTGTAGCCACTAATTCCGCAGGCAGCAGAACGGCCGGCGACCCAGGGGCGGATACCTACTCTTGTACGACGCCCCTGGATGCTCAAGAGGCGATGACAAAGACCACAACAAGACCAGGTCGTGCAAGGATGGCTGGAGAAACACCGCCGTGCCCACAGTGTCGCCATGACAGGCTCTGTGGCATGATTTTTTTTTGTAAACTAATTTTAAATCTAACACTGTTTTATTTTTTTTTTCCAAAACTAACACTTTTGGCCATGCATATTTCCCTGGCGCGGCGAAACGCCTATGTCGCGCCATGCATGGTGGCGCGACGAGGGGGATGACGTGGCGACGACCGGGGCGCTGACCGGTGACGTGGTAGGTTATGTCGTGCCATAGCCCACGACGCGGCACTAACGCGCCAAGGCCCAAAGCGCGGCACTAACGCGCCAAGACCCACAGCGCGGCAGGACCTGGACACAGACAGAAGCCGACCAGCCTCAATTGCAATTGAACGAGAGCTGTTGTCGGTGCTGTAAACAACTACAAGTGCTGCCGCGACGCATTGAAACGAATATGAAGCAAATAAATGGAGTCCGTGTGCAAGTTGACAAGTTGGCACATAACATTTTTATTGGTTTGACATAAGTTCAACATAAGTTCGACATAACCAACTAAGTCTGCAAGTTTCAGAGGACAATATTCGTTCGACATAACCAACTAAGTCCTAGGAGTGTAAGGATCCTTCGGACGCCTCTGTCTCTTTGGATTTGTAGGCAACACATTGGGAGTGTAGCCAACATCGGTGTAGTCACGTTGCTGGTGCGTATGGCTCATACTCTGCAAGTATATGATATGCACGATTACTTATAATCTTTATGATCGTTAGTTTATGGAGCCTATGTATTTAAAGAAACTACCTTTGTTACTACCTGTGAGGCTCCTTGGGTACCAAGCAGGGCACCACCTAGCTGAGACATGCCGATCTCATCCTGCTGCCAAGGTGAAAGCTCTAGTTTGGTTTTGGTGAATTGATAAAACCCTAAGTGCTAACCTAGTTTATCAAGTGATCATGAGATAGATAGCACACTCCAAGTTGTGAAGCAAACAAAGATCATAGCATGATGAAGATGATGCCATGGTAATGATCAAGTGCTCGGACTTGGAAAGAAGAAAGAGAAAAACAAAAAGCTCAAGGCAAAGGTATAAACCATAGGAGCTATTTTGTTTTGGTGATCAAGACACTTAGAGAGTGTGATCACATTTAGGGTTGATAGCCGTACTATTAAGAGGGGTGAAACTCGTATCGGAATGCAGTTATCAAAGTGCCACTAGATGCTCTAATTCATTGCATATGCATTTAGGATCTAGTGGAGTGCTAACACCCTTGAAAATATTTGTGAAAATATGCTAACACATGTGCACAAGGTGATACACTTGGTGGTTAGCACATTTGAGCAAGGATGAAGAAGTTAGAAGTAAAAATGAGTTAGTGTCGCTGGTTATACAGTGACCGGATGCTGGACCTCTGAGGGACCGGCGCGTCTGGTCATGTGTAACAGTGAGATGCTGGCGTCGGTCTATTGACCGAACGCTAGGTCGCTCGACGACCGGACACTGAAGGGCTACGTCCGGTCAAGTGGTCGGTCTGCACAACGCTTAGGGTTAAGCACCGGATGCTGGGTTGTGTCCGGTCAAGCATGACCGGATGCGTCCGGTCGATAAAAATCGGTTCTGGACCCTTACTGGAAACGACCGGACGCCGAGGGTCCAGCGTCCGATCAACTGACCGGAGCATCCGTTCAGGCAAGGCAGATGATCGTTGGAGTCAGACACGTGGCTGACTACGAGCGACCGGACGCTGGGGGCTCAGCGTCCGGTCAACTGACCGGAGCGTCCGGTCAGCCCGCGTTATGCCTAGTGAAGGGGTATAACGGCTATATTTCATGGGGGCTTCTATTTAAGCCCCATGGCCGGCTATAGCTCACATCTTTGGCCATTTCCATTGACATAGCAACCTTGTGAGCTTAGCCAAAGCCCTCCCACTCATTTGCATCATAGATTAAACATCTTTGTGAGATTGGGAGAGAATCCAAGTGCATTGCTTGAGTGATTGCATCTAGAGGCACTTGGTGTTCGTGTTTCGCTGCGGATTTTGCTTGTTACTCTTGGTGGTTGTCGCCACCTAGATGGCTTGGTGCAGCGAGGATCGTTGAGCGGAGAGTGGTGATTGTCTCCGGCTCCGATCGTGGTGATTGTGAGGGGTTCTTGACCTTTCCCCGGCGGAGCGCCAAAAGGTACTCTAGTGCATTGCTCGTGGCTTGTGTGATCCTCATCTTGTGTTGGTTGTGCGGCACCCTATTGAGGGTTTGGCATGTGAAGCCAATTAGTGCGTGAACCTCCAAGTGAGTGAATCGCCACAACGAGGACTAGCTTGCCGGCAAGCAAGTGAACCTCGGTAAAAAATCATTGTGTTCATCATTGATTCCAAGGTGATTGGTCTTCATTGTTATCCACACTTGTGATTAATTGGTTCATACATCTACACGGCGGTATAACCTTCTTGCCTACTCATTACATTACCGCAAACTAGTTGTCAAGCTCTTTAGTGTAACTAATTGTGAGAGCTTGTTAGTTTGATTAGTGTGGCTCTTTAGTTAGCTTTTGATAGCACACTAACTTAGTGTAGTGATATAGCTATTGTGTGGATATACTTTATCTAAACTAGAATTGTGGTAGGTGGCTTGCTTTTTGGTAGGCTAGCGCATAACTCGCTTCGCCTCATAATTGTCTAATCCTTTTGTTAAATGTTGTTGTAGAATTTTTATTAGGCTATTCACCCCCCTCTAGCTATTAGTACCTTTCAAGTGGTATCGGAGCCAAGGTCACCGTTATTTGAGGCTTAACAACCTTCGGTGTTAAAATGGCTCAAATCAACAACACCAAGAAGCCACCCCAATTTGATGGCTCCAACTATCCCTATTGGAAGGCCAAGATGACAACTTATATCAAGTCAATCAATAGGAAGGTTTGGAAGGTGGTAGAAACAAAAATTGAGATTGAAGATCCGGAGAATCCCACCGCGGCCGAAGAAGTACTTCTCCAAAACAATGACATTGCTCTAAGTGCTATTCATGATGCAATTGATGAAAGAACATTTGAGCAAGTCAAAAATATTGAGATGGCTCATGAGGCATGGAAGAAGTTGAAAGAATCATTTGAGGGCACTCAAGCTGTGAAGGGTGCAAAGGCTTACATTCTCAAAGAAAAGTTTGTAAGCTTCAAGATGAAAGATGATGAGAGTGTGCCGGAGATGTTCCATAGGCTTCAAGTGCTTATCAATGATCTCAAAGCACTTGGAGAAGAAGTGAAGGATAAAGACTTCTCCCACAAGTTCTTGAGATGCTTACCCTCAAGATTTGGTACATTGGTCACTATTCTAGTGAGGAGTGGTTTGGACACAATGACATCAAACCAAGTGTTGGGAGATATAATGACCGATGATACTTATAGAGATGATGATGAGAAGGAAGAAAAGAAGGAGAAGAAAGATGAGAAGAAGGATGAGAAGAAGAAGAGCGTGGCATTCAAGGCCACATCATCCAAGGGCAAAGCTAAGCAAGAAACATCAAGTGAAGAAGATGAATCATGGGATGATGATGATGATAAGAAGATGGCTCTATTTGTCAAGAGATTTGGCAAGTTCATGGTGATGAAGGGCTACCGTGCAAGAAGAAAGAAATCTTCATCCAAGAACAAAGAAGAGTCAAGAAGGTGCTTCAAGTGTGGAAGCAAAGATCATCTTGTTGCCCAATGTCCATACAATAGCAACAATGATGATGACAACAAGAAGAACAAGAAGAAGGACAAGAAGGAAAAGAAAGAGAAGGACAATATGGCCTTCAAGAAGAAGAAGGGTGGTTCATATGTAGTCACTTGGGATAGTGATGCTTTCTCAAGTGATGATGATGATGATAGTGATGATCACAAGACCACCAAGAAGAAGGTTCTTGCAAGCATTGCTATCAATGAGAAGCCTTCTCTCTTTGAATCTTCATCACGCTTCATGGCTAAGGCCACTAAGGTACAATATTGTGACGATGAAAGTGATGAAGAACATGATGATGATAATGAACATGAAAAAGAAAATGATAGTGATAGTGATGATGATGAACCTACTAAGGATGAATTATTTGACATGCTAGAAGATGCTAAGGAACACTTTGACATTAAGAGAAGGGAATGCAAGAGCTTGAATAAGGAGGTAAAAGCCCTTAAGCAAGCCCTTGATGAGCTCAAGGCAACTCATGAGCGGCTAGGGGAGGCCCATGAGAAGCTTGGCAAAGCTCACAAAAAACTTGAAAAGGCTCATTCCTCTTTGCTTGATGAGCAAAATAAAAAGAAGCATGTTAATACTTGTGATGTAGGTTTAACTTGTGACATAATTGATGAATCACTATCTATGCCTATCATTGCTCCTTCTACTAACCCTTCTTGTAGTACTTCCACTACCACCTCATCTAGTGGTGACGGTCTCACTTGTGATGCCTCACTAGTGGTTGAGAATGAGAATCTCAAGAAGGAGGTTACTAAGCTCACTCACACCTTAGCTAAGGCTTATGGTGGTGAGGACCGCTTACTTATGTGCTTGGGTAGCCAAAGAGCTTCTCTCTATAAAGAGGGATTGGGCTATAACCCCAAGAAAGGCAAGGCGGCCTTTGCTCCTCACAAGACTAGTTTTATGAAGAACAATGGTCGGTTTTGCACTAGGTGCAAGCAAGTTGGTCATAAAGAGCAAGAATGCACCAACAAAAGTAAAAATGCTAATGTATCCTCCATTAAGCTTAATTCTTCCTATGTGCTTATTAAGGGTACAAATGGTGTAAAGGCTAAGTTCATTGGCAAACCATGGATGGGCTCAAAGAAGAAAGCCATTTGGGTGCCAAAGAGCCTAGTGACTAACCTTCAAGGACCCAAGCAAGTTTGGGTACCTAAAAAGAATTGATCTTCTTTTGTAGGTTAATTATAAGGCCCGAGGAAGGCATTGGGTTCTTGATAGTGGGTGCACTCAACACATGACTGGTGATGCAAGAATGTTCAACTCAATCAACACCAATGGCATTGATGGTTATGATAGTATCACATTTGGTGATAATGGCAAAGGCAAGGTCAAAGAGCTTGGTAAGATTGCAATATCCAATGACATGAGCATATCCAATGTGTTGTTAGTAGAGAGCTTGAATTTTAATTTGCTATCCGTGGCTCAATTATGTGATCTTGGATTCAAATACATATTTAGAGTAGATGATGTAGAGATCATAAGTGTAGATGGCTCTAATTTGATCTTCAAAGGCTTTAGATATGAGAATCTATACTTGGTTGATTTCAATGCTAGTGAAGCTAAATTATCTACATGCTTGTTCACTAAGTCTAGCATGGGTTGGTTATGGCATAAAAGGCTTGGTCATGTTGGAATAAAATAATTGAATAGATTGGTTAAGCATGACTTGGTTAGAGGCTTGAAAGATGTTGTGTTTGAAAAGGATAAGCTTTGTAGCTATTGTCAAGCTGACAAACAAGTTGGAAACACCCATCCTAAGAAAAGCATGATGAGCACTAGTAAATCATTTGAGTTATTGCACATGGATTTGTTTGGACCAACACAATACACTAGTATTGGTGGTAACAAATATGGCTTTGTGATAGTGGATGACTACACTAGATACACATGGGTATTCTTTCTAGTGGACAAAAGTGATGTGTTTGCAATATTCAAAACATTTGTCAAGGGCATTCACAATGAGTTTGAAACAACCATCAAGAGAGTTAGAAGTGACAATGGTAGTGAGTTCAAGAACACTAGAATTGATGAGTTGTGTGTTGAATTTGGAATTAGGCATCAATTCTCGGCCAAGTACACTCCACAATCAAATGACCTTGTTGAGAGGAAGAATAGAACACTCATTGATATGGCAAGGTCTATGCTTAGTGAGTACAATGTGAGTCAATCTTTTTGGGCCGAAGCTATCAACACGGCTTGCTATTGTAGCAACCGCCTCTATTGTCACCGATTGAAAGAGAAGACACTATATGAGCTCTTGAATGGTAGAAAGCCCAACATTGCATATTTTTGGGTCTTTGGTTGTAAATGCTACATCTTGAAGAAAGGCACTAGATTGGGCAAGTTTGACAAGAAATGTGATGAAGGATTCCTACTTGGCTATTCCACTACAAGCAAAGCATATAGAGTTTGGAATTTGGATAGTGGTACTCTTGAGGAAGTTCATGATGTTGAATTTGATGAAACCAAGGGTTCACAAGTAGAGAATGAGAACTTGGAAGATGTTAGAGGCATTCAACTTTCAAATGCTATGAAGAACATGGATATTGGTGAATTAAGGCCTAGGCAAGTGAATGATGATGAAGATGATCAAGTGCAAGTGCTCTCTAACTCATATGTGCAGGATGATACACATCAAGCTAGTGCAAGTGACTCTCATGACAATGAACAAGATCAAGTGGCCAGTACATCATCTCAACTCAATGATCATGCAAGTGTAAGCAATCAAGTCCCTATCCTCCAACCAACCAATATTGCAAGAGATCATCCATTGGACACTATCATTGGTGATATTTGAAGAGGTGTACAAACAAGATCAAGATTGGCATTATTTTGTGAACACTTCTCTTTTGTGTCATCCATTGAACCAAAGAAGATAGATGAAGCATTGAAGGATGTTGATTGGGTAAATGCTATGCATGAAGAGTTGAATAATTGCACAAGAAATCAAGTATGGGAGTTAGTAGAAAGACCAAAGGGACACAATGTGATTGGAACCAAATGGATCTTTAGAAACAAGCAAGATCAAGATGGGATAGTAGTAAGGAACAAAGCAAGATTGGTAGCACAAGGATATACACAAGTTGAAGGTCTTGACTTTGGAGAAACATATGCCCCGGTTGCTAGATTGGAAGCAATTAGAATTTTGCTAGCCTATGCTTGTGCCCACAACATCAAGTTGTACCAAATGGATATGAAAAGTGCATTTCTAAATGGGTACATCAATGAGCTTGTGTATGTTGAGCAACCTCCCGGTTTTGAAGATGACAAGAAGCCCAACCATGTGTACAAGTTGAAGAAAGCATTGTATGGCTTGCAGCAAGCACCTAGAGCATGGTATGAGAGATTGAGGGATTTCCTACTCTCTAAAGGATTCACAATGGGCAAGGTTGACACCACTCTTTTTATCAAGAAGATTGGAAAAGATCTATTTGTATTGCAAATATATGTTGATGATATCATATTTGGATCAACCAATCAAGACTTTTGTGATGAATTTGGAAAGATGATGGCTAATGAGTTTGAGATGTACATGATTGGAGAATTGAGTTACTTCCTTGGTCTTCAAATCAAGCAATTAAAGAATGGTACATTTGTGAGTCAAGGCAAGTATATCAAGGACATGATTAAGAAGTTTGGCATGATTGATAGCAAAGCCATTAGCACACCAATGGGAACAAATGGCAACTTGGATAGTGATGCAAGTGAAGATATGGTGGATCAAAAGTTGTATCAGTCTATGATTGGAAGCCTACTCTATGTGACTGCATCAAGGCCGGATGTCATGTTTAGTGTATGCATGTATGCAAGATTTCAAGCCTCACCAAGAGAAAGTCATTTGAAGGCTACAAAGAGGATATTGAGGTACTTGAAGCATACACCAAATGTTGGTTTGTGGTATCCTAAAGGAGCAAAGTTTGAGCTAGTTGGTTACTCTGACTCGGATTATGCGGGATGCAAGGTTGAAAGGAAGAGCACCTCGGGCACATGTCAATTGTTGGGAAGATCACTTGTTTCATGGTCATCAAAGAAACAAAATAGTGTTGCATTATCAACCACCGAAGCCGAATACATATCCGCCGGTAGTTGTTGTGCACAAATACTTTGGATGAAGGCCACTTTGAGTGATTTTGGAATCAAGTTCAAGAAAGTGCCATTGCTATGTGACAATGAGAGTGCAATCAAGCTAACCAACAATCCGGTTCAACATGCAAGAACAAAGCACATTGATGTCCGCCATCATTTCATAAGAGATCACCAACAAAAAGGGGACATTTGCATTGAGAGTGTAGGCACCGAAGATCAACTTGCCGACATATTCACCAAGCCATTGGATGAGAAAAGGTTTTGCAAGCTAAGGAATGAGTTAAACATATTGGATTTCTCAAATATGTGTTGATGCACCCCCGACTTATATGACATGCCTCTCCTTCAAGCAATCCAAGGTAAAAGTTGATTGGCATGACATACATCTATGCTAAGGACATGAATAGTGCATCTAGTCACATTTTTAATTTTATTTGGACCTTTCAAGTGGTTCTATTTCATTAGGCTCATTCATGAAAATCAATTGAATTTGATGTTTATATGGTATCACTATTGCTTCTATGCTTGACTTGATCTAGTGATAGCATATGACATGTTTATGGGCTTGTAAACCTAGTGTTTAATCTAGAAAATAAACTCTAAGTGTTTAACTCAACATGGTACAAGATAACCCTTATTAGGAGGTGTGAAGAAGCTTGTCCTTGGATCAATCCGAGTTAAATATCTTTGGCAAATCATCTAGATTGGACCAAATTTGGGAAAATGATCCTCACCCCATTGATTGACATTGATAATCTCGACCCTACAAGTAATATTATCTTCATTTAGAACCTTTGTGGTCATTGATGACAAAGGGGGAGAGAAACAAAGATAGTAGTAAAAATAGTGACAAAGGGGAGAAACATAAAGATATACTTGATATATGACATAGGGGGAGAGAAGTGAAAAAGGAAAGGGATAAATTAAAATTTTGAGCACACAAGTAGGGGGAGTAAGCTCATGAACTTGTATGGTGCATTTGAATGTGCATTTCATATGTTTTGCTTGCATGTCACAAGTTTTAAATTTCAATATCCATGCTTGTGTGGTGTATGATAGTTGTAAGATTAAATGATGAGATGAAATCACTATATAACTTTCTTTTTCAAGTGAGTTTTTACAAGTGGTATCTTTTCAAAGTATGTTTCCAAGTGATAGAAAGCTAACCATGGTGCTAAGGATGGTATAATGGTGCACTCCGATTGGTATCACGCTTCAAAGGTCCATCTTTTATACCTTAGCATCATTTGGTAGACATTGACTCCTATATTTCCTATATAAGCATATGTGCAAGCTAAAATCCAAACTCTTAGCACATATGTAGGGGGAGCAATTGCTACCATTTGGGGTACATGAAACTTGTCCATATTCGTTTACAAATGGTAAATATGCTTGGGCAAGCAACATGGATTCAATTGAATTTAATTCATATCTTTGTATAAGGGTTGTCATCAATTACCAAAAAGGGGGAGATTGAAAGCTCTAGTTTGATTTTGGTGAATTGATGAAACCCTAAGTGCTAACTTAGTTTATCAAGTGATCATGAGATAGGTAGCACACTCCAAGTTGTGAAGCAAACAAAGATCATAGCATGATGAAGATGATGCCATGGTAATGATCAAGTGCTCGGACTTGGAAAAAAGAAAGAGAAAAACAAAAAGCTCAAGGCAAAGGTATAAACCATAGGAGCTATTTTGTTTTGGTGATCAAGACACTTAGAGAGTGTGATCACATTTAGGATTGATAGCCATACTATTAAGAGGGGTGAAACTCGTATCGGAATGCGGTTATCAAAGTGCCACTAGATGCTCTAATTCATTGCATATGCATTTAGGATCTAGTGGAGTGCTAACACCCTTGAAAATATTTGTGAAAATATGCTAACACATGTGCACAAGGTGATACACTTGGTGGTTAGCACATTTGAGCAAGGGTGGAGAAGTTAGAAGTAAAAACGAGTTAGTGTCGCTGGTTATACAGTGACCGGACGCTGGACCTCTGAGGGACCGGCGCGTTCGGTCATGTGTAACAGTGAGATGCTGGCATCGGTCTATTGACTAGACGCTGGGTCGCTCGGCGACCGGACACTGAAGGGCTGCGTCTGGTCAAGTGGTCGGTCTGCACAGCGCTTAGGGTTAAGCACCGGACGCTGGGTTGTGTCCGGTCAAGCATGACCGGACGCGTCCGGTCGATAAAAATCGGTTCTGGACCCTTACTGGAAACGACCGGACGCCGAGGGTCCAGCGTCCGGTCAACTGACCGGAGCGTCCATTCGGGCAAGGCAGATGACCGTTGGAGTCAGACACGTGGCTGACTACGAGCGACCGGACGCTGGGGGCTCAGCGTCCGGTCAACTGATCGGAGCATCCGGTCAGCCCACGTTATGCCCAGTGAAGGGGTATAACGGCTATATTTCGTGGGGGCTTCTATTTAAGCCCCATGGCCGGCTATAGCTCATATCTTTGGCCATTTCCATTGACATAGCAACCTTGTGAGCTTAGCCAAAGCCCTCCCACTCATTTGCATCATAGATTAAACATCTTTGTGAGATTGGGAGAGAATCCAAGTGCATTGCTTGAGTGATTGCATCAAGAGGCACTTGGTGTTCGTGTTTCGCTGTGGATTTTGCTTGTTACTCTTGGTGGTTGCCGCCACCTAGACGCCTTGGAGCAGCGAGGATCGTTGAGCGGAGGGTGGTGATTGTCTCCGGCTCCGATCGTGGTGATTGTGAGGGGTTCTTGACCTTTCCCCGGTGGAGGGCCAAAAGGTACTCTGGTGGATTGCTCGTGGCTTGTGTGATCCTCATCTTGTGTTGGTTGTGCGGCACCCTATTGAGGGTTTGGCGTGTGAAGCCAATTAGCGCGTGAACCTCCAAGTGAGTGAATCACCATAACGAGGCCTAGCTTGCCGGCAAGCAAGTGAACCTCGGTAAAAAATCATTGTGTTCATCATTGATTCCGAGGTGATTGGTCTTCATTGTTATCCACACTTGTGATTGATTGGTTCGTACATCTACACGGTGGTATAACCTTCTTGCCTACTCATTACATTACCGCAAACTAGTTGTCAAGCTCTTTAGTGTAACTAATTGTGAGAGCTTGTTAGTTTGGTTAGTGTGGCTCTTTAGTTAGCTTTTGAGAGCACACTAACTTAGTGTAGTGATATAGCTATTGTGTGGATATACTTCATCTAAACTAGAATTGTGGTAGATGGCTTGCTTTTTGGTAGGCTAGCGCATAACTCGCTTCGCCTCATAATTATCTAATCCTTTTGTTAAGTGTTGTTGTAGAATTTTTATTAGGCTATTCACCCCCCTCTAGCCATTAGGACCTTTCACAAGGGTTCCACTGGTTGTGCTATATGCGGAAGCCCGGGGGGTCGTCATCGTCGTCCTTGTCGTCCTCATTTGCAGGGTCCTTCCCAGCGCTATAATGTGGTGGTGTACACACAGCGGAAGCAGCACCTGTCATCGGCTGAGAAGAGCCGGTTGGTGTCCTCAAAGAGCCAGAAGACATGGCACCCGACCACGCCGAGTAATCGGGTTCCACCCAAGGAGTTTCCATGCAGCTCAACTTCTGAGCTAGCTTCCTACAGCTCTGCTTCACCTTCTGCATGAATAGACGTTAAAGTTAGTGCATTTCCCAAATGCATATGCACTAAAGAAACATTTTTGGAATGGACAAGTTTATGTTTACCTCCACAAAAGCCTCGAGAACGCCTGGCCCCTGCCCTCTATTCTCGTGAAGCCGAAACACTGCTTTGTTGGACAACCTTGACAATTGTGTCGCCTGGGTACAGAAACACGGTTGGATAGTGTTAGTACACATACTTAATACCAAATGGATAACAAATTGTACCATTCGAGTATCTTACCATGTATCTTTGAAGTGGGGCTCTCTATAGTTGTGTGTCGTCCCTAGTGACAATGTCGTACACATCTTCGATCACATCTTCCTCGTCGTCCTCGTCAATTGCCTCCTCAGTGTACGGGGGCTTGATATGTGTCCTCGTAGACCTATGAAGCCACCGCAGGTACTCGTTGAAGGTGTGCTAGTCATGTGGGGGACCCACATCGACCGGCTGCTGGTCCCTGGTCTACCACAACTGGATGTACGTGTTGTGGGTCACGCGCCAATCCTTGGTCTTGTACCTCTTCCTGCGGTCATACCTGCAACAAAATGATTGTTAGTTGTACCATACACACCTCTAAATTGTAGCTTTGTTATTAATCAATAACGCACCCGTGCAATTCTTGGTTGGTGGAGTAAAGCGGTAGTTGGTAGCCTGTCATTCTTCCAAATTGCCTGCAAACCCTGATGGGCAAGTGAATCTCGACCACGTGGAAGAAAATAAGAGGGACGTTGCAGCGATACTTGTCTGACTCATCCCTAGTGATAGGACTCAGATAGTCCTAGAGCTCTAGAGCATCCCAAGGACACCAATGCACCTGAACATTTCATAATTGAGTTAGGTTGTGATATAGTGTACATCGAACAAGACACATGTATGATAGTAAAGAGAGCGTAACTTGGTGCTGTGTTACGACATCGAGACAGTCCATGTACTCCCTATACTTGCGCCTCGCATTCCCTCTAACTAACTCTGCTTGCGTTCAGATATATAGAGCTATAGGCAGTGTATCCTGCCCATTCCAATGTTGCATTGAAGGCGATAATGAATTAGCCATTAATAATTTCATCATATGTAACTGCCTCGAAGAATATAGTGAACCAAAGTACTTATGGGGAAACCAGTAACAAGGGGTCTCCCAATGGGCCATCGTTTCCAACACCAAACTTGGAGTAGGTAGGAGCAACCCCCAAAGTTCGCATACCCTAAGGTGCGACGGCAGGCAACACATAGCTGTTGATATGTCCATGCCAGGGTTGCGCTGCCCCAGCTGTATGCCGCTATGTTATCCCATGACTGGCGTAGTATGTCAAGAAAGATCCAGCTGATGGTGTTGCCCGAGGCGTCTAGGAATAGGAAAGCATCGAGGAAGTGCTAGAGCCACACTCTAGCGAACCTGTCGATCTGAGCCTCATCAGCCTGTGGGTCCAAGTAATCAAAGCACTCTATGATCCACGACGACAAAACACCGGAACTTTTCCTGAAATTCACCAAAGAAAATGAGACCCGATGGCTGCAGGAAAGCAATGCAAGTATTAAATAGGCTTGAATTACTCACTTATTTTTCTTGGAAACCTCATCGTTCGATGGAAGAAAGCCAGTGAACTGAGCCACCAGCTCCATCCAGTGATCATTGTCAACTATACCTATCACTGGAAGTCCCCCCAACCGAAGGCCAAAGATAGCCTTCACATTCTACATGGTCAAAGTCATCTCGCCGCAAGGTAGGTGGAACGTGTGGGTCTCAGGCCTCCACCTTTTATAAGAATAGAACGACTATTAGTTACCTCAAATTTGTTATAAGAATGTTTACGTACAATGAAGGCACTCGCACCTGTCTACAGTTGCAGTAAGTAGTGATAGGTCAAGGGGCAGAAGACCGAAGTTGACAACAAGGACAAGCTCGAGGAAGCCAGCACGCCGTATATATGGCGTGTAATGCTCGTCCCGCTGGTGCGCCCTGGTGTGCGTGCGGAGCCTCAAAGGAGGCAAGGGTACCTTTGCGTTGGTGTCAGTCAAGAAGTGTGCTCGGTGCGGGTCGTCGTACTCCACCTCAAGAACGGGGTACAACTGGTGCTGCATGGGAGGGGCCATCCTGTTACAAATTGATAAATAAAGGGTTAGAGTATTCAAATTAACATTATGTAGCATTACAAAATTTAAACTACTTGTTATGCACTAGGAACACAATATGAAAGCACATGTATATATTCATAGTAACATTAACAAACATATTAAATAACTTCACTAGGAAAATAAGCAACTTCTATGTATGGACCTGCTGCCCTTGTCTTCTATGCCTGCGGGTGTTCGTGGTGCGGCGGGCAGCCGCCGTGCGTGGCCGGAGGGCACGGCGGGCGGCCAGAGGGGGTGGCGCGCCGGCATTCATGGCGCGGCGGGCGCGTGTGGGCACCAAAGAATAAGGCGGTGGCATGGCTTCTTGATGCCCAGTGGTGATCTGCTCGCTTTGGGGTGGAGACCACGGGCGCACATAGCAGGGCGGCGCGCGTGGCTCCGTTTTGTGGCCGCCGGCGAACTCATGAAGGAGCCCGACGGTGCCATCTTAGTTCTTAAGTTTAGTGAAAAGCATCTTACTAATCTTAGGGTTGGGGATTGTTACCGGATTTGGGTAATTTGCATTCCTAGGGTTCGGATTTGGGCAAAAACTGGGGCTTAGTGTTGAAGTTGATTCGACTCCCCTCCTGCTCGGTGCTTAAGCGAAACCCTATATTCTGATTTGGCTTAAAGAACTTTGAATCGGACAAATCCGAGGCTATTTAGATCTTAACCAAACACTAATTTGGTCTTAGGGTTCAAGAATTAGGCTAAGTGGCTTCTTAGATACCAATTATTAGAACTTATACTTAGACAAGATCTTAATTAACCTTACTCGCTTGAAATTAGGCTAAGCGGCTTCTCGAAATTAGCACTTAATTAGGACTTTAATCAATCTTACTCGCTTGAAGATGCACCAAGGGCCGCGATGACCTTCGCCTGCTGGATGCAGGCACACTGTCGTCGGATGTAGAGTCGCAGTATGGTTCTGGGCGTCGTCGTCGTGGTGGCGTGCGGGCGCGTCGGGCGGCGTGCGGTCGCAGCCGGTGGCAGGCGCGGTGGGCAGGTGCTGCCGACTGGCAGGCAGCCAAGCGGGCAGGCGCAGCGGCGGGCAGGCAGATAGAGGGAGGGCGGTTCGCGGGCGATATTTACCTGGGACTGCCTCGCCGTGAGGGATGGCGCGGCACTGCCGTGCCAAGATCGGTGGCGTGGCAGACCCTGCCACGTCACCGGTCAGCGCCCCGATCGTCGCCACGTCATCCCTCTCGCCGCGCCACCCTGCATGGCGCGACACAGGCGTTTCGCCGCGCCAGGGAAATAGGCGCGGGCAAAAGTGTTAGTTTTGGAAAAAAATTAAACAGTGTTAGATTTAAAATTAGTTTACAAAAAGTGTTAAAAATAAAAAAAATCCTGTGGCACCACGTCACGCCATGTCTTGACATGAGCATAAGACCATGACGACAGCCATGCCAAGACATGCACCACAATACGTCGTTACTTGCAAGCCAAGTTAGCTAGGCCCCTCTCTTAGGCTCACGATCACTCGGTCGGGAGAACCTCCTTCTCTGTATGTAACCTAGCCCCGAACTCTATATAAGGGCAGGGCCTCCTTTCTAGGCAATCTCCTACCATTCTCATTCTCTCCATCCTCACCGGACTCTTGATATTCTCATTTGGGCAGTCCATCTCCTAGCTCTAGCTCCGTCTCCTACCTCTTCCACTATTCTTACACCCCTATTGTATGAACTTTAGAGCATTCAAGCGAGGAACACACACTCGATCATCGCTGAGACTGGACGTAGGGCTCCGGTCTAAACCAGTAGAAATCATCATATCTTTTAGATGCTACCATCGTCTTCCTAGAGCAGCGCGACATTCATATAAATTTACTAGTCTGGTTTATAAAACACCAACACATATCTTTTATAAAAGTATTGCTACACATATAATGTGATTATTTGATATTAAAATTTATCATCTTGAGTAGTGAAGGATGTTATTTCTAACCAGGTGGCTATGACCTCTTTGGTCTTTGATATTTCTTTGTTGTAAAAAATAATTATTAGGATAAAATATTAATATCCTCTTGATGTTCTCACCATTGGCCCCTTTGAGATCTCACTTCGAGCTCTATTGCCGATGTTGAGCACTGTACGGCATGGTTTTGACGTTCGTTTATGCCCGCCTACATGATAAAATCCTTATTTTTTTAACAAAACACAAAAATATAGATTTAATAAAATGCACAATAAACACTAGTGTTTCAATTTAATTTGATAATTTTTAACAACTAATAAGATAAAAAAATTGAAAGTGAAAAAAAATCATGACAACTTGAAATGTGTAATACTAAAAGTGACCATTACTTAAGCTAATGTAAGGTTTAACTAAATGCATTGAAGACACATCGAGGTGCCATGCAAAGGAATATTAAAATAGCAGGCATAGATGGAAGAAACGCATATAGTAATTGATAAAATTATCACAACTGGATAAGATTATTATCAAGTATTTATATACGTGTTGTGTTAGAGAATGAAAAGAGAGCGTGCTCGTGTACACTTGTAAATGTTTATGTTTTCTACTCACTCCTTTACAAATTATAAAACGGTTTGGATTTTTATATGCTTTGCTTTTACTATGTATCTATGCTTATAAATCTATAAGGGCTTGTTTGGATGCTGCCCTGGCAAGCAAGTGTTTGTCGAGCAACAGGCAGTCAAAAACGATGGCCAAGAACCGGCAGTGATATTGGGTCATCACTGTCGGTTTTAGCTAAGAACTGACACTGATACTATCACTGTCGGTTCGTGGGTTGAACCGACAGTCACATAATGTAAGAAAACTTCATAAGTTTCTCATATGATGTTCGATGAAGACGAACTTTATATCAAAGTTGTAGTAATTGACGAGATCTACAACTTTATAGTTCAAACTTTATTAATTTAAGATCGTTTGGATGTTCAAATATTTTCATTTTAAATAATCTATCTAACGAAAATTACGTTTGATTTCTAAAATTTAAAATTTGAATTTTTTAAACGGCCTCAGATGGAGAAACGCTCAAAACAAAAGTTGCAGATCTCGAAAAGTTATGTAACTTTATAGTTGAAAACTTTTTCATTTGAGATCTTTTACTACTTGAAAATACTATTTGAAAGTAAAATTTGAAATTGTTAAAGAATTTTGATTTCTCTTTTTAATCTTTGGCTAAAACTTGTAACTAGTCTTTCTCCCTCATAATAACTTTAAATTTATGATTTTTTTTCTTAAAATTTCTAAAATCATGCTCTATCAATTTATTGTGTTCTTACCG
Organism: Miscanthus lutarioriparius; assembly: GCA_904845875.1. NCBI lineage: Eukaryota > Viridiplantae > Streptophyta > Magnoliopsida > Poales > Poaceae > Miscanthus > Miscanthus lutarioriparius. The sequence continues at coordinate 103,198 of CAJGYO010000641.1, read as the reverse complement.
CTATTATTTTATCCATCTTTTCATATGACTATGTTTTATCTTTTTGAATTTTAAATTTCAAAAAATAGCAACTTCAAACGTCATTTTGGAACACTAAATGATTTCAGCTGAAAAAAACATGGACATAGAAGTTGTAGAATTTATTAAGATCTATAACTTTTATTTTGATCATTTCTTCATCCGATAAAGTGGTAATAACATTGTTCATGAAATTTACATATTTCTCTTATAGTTTGATAAATAATAAGAGGGATACGTAACATCTGTGAACAATGTTACTACCACTATATTGGATGAATAAATGATTAAATGATCAAAATAGAAGTTGTAGATTTCGGAAAGTTATGAAACTCTGTAGTTGACAACTTTTTGATTTGAAATCATCTTGTTAGAGAAAATTATGTTTGAATTTCTAAAATATAAAATTTAAATTTTATAAACGACCTCGAATGGAGAAACTACCGACATGAAAGTTGTAGATCCCAAAAGGTTATGAAACTTCGTAGTTGACAACTTTTTGATTTGAAACTATTTTCTCAAGGAAAACTACGTTTGAATTTTAAAAAAATTAAAATTTGAATTTTTTAAACAACCTCGGATGGACAAACAGCAAAAATGAAATTTATAGATCTCAAAAAGTTATGAAACTTTGTAGTTGATAACTTTTTGATTTGAAATCATCTTGTCATGGAAAACTACGTTTGAATTTCTTAAATTTGAAATTTAAATTTTATAAACGACCTCGGATAAAGAAACTACCAAAATGAAAGTTGTAGATATCGAAAAGTTATATTACTTTGTGGATAACAACTTTTTCATTTGGACATAAAATACTTATTTCAAAATTAGATTAACATAAAATGGCTAGGACGAAAATCTCATTTGGACACAAACAGCTTGCAGGTGGAGTGGTTAGGAGTTGAAGATGCAAAGCAGGATGACAGGGGTTCCAACGCCGGTGGCTGCGAAGCACGCGTTTTTCGGGCGAAAAATCGCTTGACTTGTGACTTGCGACGCGCGACTGTGTGGCTGTTCAGTGGGGCCTCTCTCGGTATTAAAAAAATTTCTCTATTTTTTCAATGAATTTTATGGCTTTCTTAGAAACCACATCACTGTCAGTTCACATCACTGTTGGTTCATAAGAATCGACAGTGATGTTAATCCTACATTACTGCTAGTTCAAAATCCGACACATCACTGTCGGTTCAAAATCCGATAGTAAAGAGATTTTTTAAACCGACAATGATGTTATGTTAAGATACGGGGTAATGTGATGAGCCCCGCCACCACCAGCTCCATTTCCGCGCGCCTATAGATAGCCTTTTCTGTGCGAAAATGGCTAGCAGCACTGCATGCACCTTCTCACTAGCTAGTCTTCTCCAAGGCGCTTAGGTAGGTAGCCGCCTAACCGGCCGGCGAGCTCGTCATGGACGGCTGCAGCAGCTGGATGCCATTCCTAGGCGCTGGAATTGGCGACGGCGTATCGAGGTAAGATTAAGAACGCTTGGCACAAGCTATACTCCTACATGTAGCTTGATGATCCAGGCAAGCAACCAATATAGGTAGTAGGTATATTCTTATGTTTGGTTGTCTGGTCGCTCTAAAAATTTATATCACATCGAATATTTAGATACTAATAAGAAGCATTAAATATAGATTAATTATAAAACCAATTGCATAGATGTAGGTTAATTTGCGAGACGATTTTTTAAGCCTAATTAATCCGTCATTAGCACATGTTTACTGTAGTACTATGTTGTCAAATCATGGACTAATTAGGCTTAAAAGATTCGTCTCGCAAATTAGTCGCAAGTTGTGCAATTAGTTTCGTAATTAGTCTATATTTAATACTCTATACATGTGTTCAAATATTCGATGTGACAGAAATTTTAGGAGCTCATGTAGAAACCAAACACGCCCTCAGTTACAAATTTTCTTTTCTATTATTATGCTTGTGCAGCAGGAGTGGCTCGGAGGGGCAGCAGAAGCAGGACCTGCCGATTAGCTCGCAAGTGGAGGAGCAGCTCCAACAGGCAACGATCATATCATGCATGCACGCTCATAATCAGCAGTTGTTGAGTGTTTTTGCACCACATGAAATTAGGATGCGATCTTCGATCGATCTAGTGACCTCTAAAAATGAGTGTTTTTTTCCTGTTTGACTATATGTATGCATATGCGCATGCTTCGTTCTTGCATCGTTCTTGGTGGGCGCAGTTCTACTTGCTGATGGACATGGAGAAAAATGGATACCAATCAGAATCATCCATGTTTCTCTCTGTCGGGTTCATAAACCCGGGTCCCTTGCGGACCAGCTTCCCAACAGAGGCACGGTCTAGCAGGCAACGTTGTAAACAACGTGCAACTTATGGGCCGGCCCAAGTACCTGAACGACAGGCCAGAAGGACGATCCAATCACTGACCGGAAGGCCTGGCCGAGGAGGAACGGCGCCCGTTTCCGACTCCAGCCCACCTCTCCGACCGGAGCGCTCACTTCGGTCTCCAGCCCGCCTCCGGACAGCCTCTCTGACCGGAAAGCCTAGCCAAAGCACTACTTCCGACTCCGACCCGCGTCTCCGACTGGGGATGCACCAAACCCCTGCTCACTGCTTTTTTCCAGCTGGCGCATTCAGAGCCGACTATGAGTAACCGACTGGGAACGCCCGCTCGGTAAGGACCAGCGAACGGATGGAGAAAGTAAGGCAGGGCGCACAAGTCAAACCGCAATACTAGGGACCGTACCCTGCGCACTTGCTCGGCGTACTACACCTCCATGAGGAGGCACTCGTTCCGGCGCCCGTCGGAGGGGCACCCTCCATCGGCTCCAGGATGCACGACGACTCCAACGACGAGGCATCTGCGCTTCATTTCGAGCAAACTCTCTGCTCAAACCCCGCTGTGAGTAATGTACATGCTGTTATTTACTTGCTATTCTCTATCTTCCGCCGATTATCCGATGGGACCCCGTTGTCCCTGCCGCGACCGCCATGCGACCGGTTCCCTTACGGCCTCACGTCTCCCGCGGACGCGTACGCCCGGGGGCTCCGAAGGATGCCAGCGTCGCCCCCTCTCACGTCCGAATTCGTGGGGATGGTGAGCTATGCTCCGAAGGAACCAGCTGCCGACTACGCCAGCGCTCTCGGCGCACCACACTACGCTCCGTGCGCATAAACCGGCGAGCGACGCCTGGGATCGCACTCGACGGGTCTAGCGCAACACCATGGACGGGGGGAACGACCCCCCACAGTTCGCTCGGGCTAATCAGAACATCGCCGCTGCGGCAATGCTTCTGCGCGGCCTTCCCAAGCCGAACGACCCCCCAGGAACAGGCGATCCACCGGAATCTCCGGGCACTGGTGGAGGCCGCCGCCGTTCAACAAGCGGAGAGCTCCACATCACGACACTGACTCGTGGCCTCTCTCCCCACCAGGGGAGTGGGGACGCACCAGACGAATCGCTCCACCCGCTCACCGCTACAGTAGCAGAGCGCGGCACAGGAGGCCGCATCTACGCCTCGTCTTGACTTAGCAACCACTCCGCACCGACCGCCTGTACACGAGTGGCTCAGGCCGAACCAAGACGCTCGCAGCGTCATCAGCACCCAGAGTCCCAGCCCGGATGGCTCGTGTAACAGAACCGACCAATTATACGAAATTAAGTAAGAAAATCATCCGCCAGAGCAGACGATTTAGCAAACTTAAGCCCGTATAACCCGGTAGTCTGTGAAATCACGAAGGATTTCAAACCAACTTCCATTCCAGCCAAGATCGTAATAAGTTTAGCGGTCACCATCACATATTACATAAAAGTTTGCATCTCAGATACATCAGAGTTTAAACATAGTTATTACAAAACAAGTTCGAATAAAAGTAGCGGAAGCCATTTGTTCAAACCACACACACTCACACGGAGTTCCAATATAGTGCCAGCGAATGATCATCTCCAACAAAAGCATTAGACGAGACATAAGGAATGACCATGCCCATGGTCCTAAGCATCACCCATCGCAGGATAAAGGCAGTTGATACAGTAGCCGTAATACATCTGCCCATCTGCAACAAGTGGGAATAAAACCCTGAGTACGAGAAGGTACTCAGCTAGACTTACCCGACATAACCGAAAATAAGTGACACCAAGGATTATGAAGGCTTTATAGTAGGGTAGCTGACTCATTTGCAAAGAAAGCATTTTTAGCATTTCAAGACCCTTTTCAAAAGCATTATTATCAAGTTAATTGTTATTAACCTGTCGACTAGATTTGCACCTATACTAGAGCAAACATGTGATTAAGCGATAATAATAACCAATGATCATTAAACAACTTCCATACTGTCATATTCATTATAACTGTCCAAGTGTTCCATAAACATTTACTACGATGAAGTAACTCAAGTCAAGTGCTCACTATCCAGGAGCGATGGCGATTCGAATCGATTCCTAACCAGCTGGTGATTTATTCCTTACACAAACCTCACTCACCCGCTAAAGTGAGATATTGATCATCTTTTCAACTATCCAGGTATCTCGAGTTTGCCAGGAACCACATGTACCTGGGGGCCGACCGACTACACTTTGGTCTTATCATCTTGCCCCCATGTCCTACCACACCTGCTCCAGCACAGTGCGCTGCGGGCAGTCTACTCGGCCCGAATAATCTCCCAGCTTCGCGGTCGGAAGATACTTTATCCGGCCAGCTAAATGTAAGGCATGCGTTCAACATGACTCGATGCCCAACAACGGTCGGTCCTTAATCGACACAGACGAAAAACACTACAGTCCAAAACTCTGCAAGTCTCAGTCCGGTCTCAACTTCATTTAACACTTAGTTATACCATGACTTCATAGTCATCCAAGTAGATCCAGGTAACCACCTATAGCTCGTAGGTGACAGGAAATCACCCGACTTCTACCGGTCTAAGCTAGCTAAGCATTGACTCGATTGCGGATACCAGGGTAACAAGGATATAGTATAACAAAGGTAACAAGGTATAATGCAGCAACGGTTGTAAATAACTCCTGAACGTAATGCATCAATTAAAGTAAAGAATTTAATTAATAATTGCAAACCGGGAGAAAATGCTCCGGGGCTTGCCTCTCTCGAATGAGCTCGGACGGTGATCGGGGCACTCCGAAAGTTCCTCAACGTCCTCCTCGTCGGCTTCGGGCACTTCCTGCGGCTGCACCTCGAGCTGCTCCTCGGGCTCCTTGGTTATGACGACTGGGTTCTCGGTTTGCGATCCTGTATGATGCAATGTGCGTAAGTGCTTATGCAATCGGTGCATCGAATGAGATGAATACAATTGATATGTTTAAATGCAAGGTAGTCAACATCATCCAAGAACATATACTACGAGCACATGTCATCTACTGCATTCTCTTCTACTACTAATATGTTAAGTCAACACATCTTATTGAATGCTTCAAAGATACACCAAAGCTTCACTAATTTCTTAATCACACTTAAAGCAACACTTGCTTAAACCCTAATTAATAATAGGTTTGAATAGCAACATCTATTTTTATTGCTTAGAAAAATCTTAGAAAATTACCATAGCACAGTACTACCATAAGTAGTCTACTATTAGATTTTCATGGTATTTGAATGAGTGGATTAGCCTACACAAAAATAACAAGCTATGGCATGATTATGAACAGGAAAATACTTTGTACTGTGAAAAGTGTCAAACAACAGAGTTAGCATTTTTCTTATGATCTTTATAGCATACAATCACTTTACAAAAATTATCACATGCATGTTTTATACAAAGTTTGCTCTCTAGCTAAAATAACAAAAATCAGCCATTAAAGGTACTTGAACTACACCTCAAATTTTTTCTACAGTACATGCATGACACATATTTTTCCTAGAAAGTACATTACATATGAAGATTAACAAACTTGGAATCATATTTTTCTGAAGCCTATAGGTTTTTCTACATATTTTTCAAGTTATCAGCAATATCCATGATTAAATAAAGTTCTATTGAGAAGTATCCCAAAAATGACATGCAATAATTTTCCCAAGTAGATTTGATGATAAAGAACCTAGAAAAAATTATTTCAACAGATTTGGAGCAAATTTGAGTATCCAAACATTTTCCAAACCATTTCTATTTTCAAATGATAAAGAAAAATTGAAAACGAATCCTCTTATTGCTCTTTCGGGCGGCCCATGGAATTAGTCGGCCCATCACACCACACGTTATTCAAGCGGCCCGAGCGAAGAGAAGGGGAGGCGGCCCGGCAGGCGCCCCGCCATGGCCTCATTGGCCCAAATGGCCGAGGCGGCCACGCCGTCTTTGTGACATCACGCATGGTGCGGCTTTCGCCAACGAGACCGCGCCATTGTCGGCCGTGATGTGGCGAAAGCTAGCGGCGCATGAGGTTCGCGAGAAGCTGGCGAAGGCGGGAAGGTAGCTAGGCAGGGTTGAGAAGAGCAGGAAGGGCGCCTTCCACGGCGGCCGAGCACGGCGGCGCCATGGCCGACGGTGGCGAGGCACGAAGCGCTACTGAGCTCGACAATCGCTGTGCGCCGAGCACCACGTCTTGGAGAGAGCGAGGCGGGGCTACGGGCGCACGATTGCTGGCCGAGGTGGAGGAGAAGCGGCGAATTTGGCGGCAGTGCGGTGCGCTTGTGCGGCGAGGGGGAGAGTGAGTGAGCTCGGCGCTGGCGGAGAGGAGAGGCAGCACGGGAGAGTGCAAGCGAGCGCAGCGGCTTCAGCAGGCGAGGCGGGCACGCGGGTGCGCAGTATACCAAGGACGGCGGGCGGCGCGACGGCACGACATGGCCGCCATACGCCACATGGCGTCTTTCTCCGCCATGATCGCAGTCGCGGTGAGCAGGAACGGCGCGCGGGTCTGCTGGCGAGGCGCCATGCAGGCAAAGGGGATTTGGCAGGCCAGGCCGGCCGTGGGTAGTAAGTGTCGAGCGGCGGCCTGTTAAGCTAAATGAAATTCTTTTCTTTTTATTTCTCAAATAAACAGAATTAAATTCCCATTTTTGAGTCATTTAAAAACATTTTCATGAATTGGTGCAAAAATGAAATTTGTTCCATTTTTCAATATCTACAACTTTGATTTTATGACCAAAGCCAAATTCTTGATAGATTTTGAATTACAAAATCAAAGTCAATGTTTAACTCAAAACCCTAATTTTTGGGGAATTATTTTTGAAGCAAAATTTTGAATTAATTTGAATACAAACCTTTCTCCAAAAATTGACCTAAATAATCCTAGATGATTTACAATAGTAGCCAAACATGTTTTACTAGCCTAACAAACATAATCAGGGCAAAAATAACTCTAACAAGTGTATGCAACATTCAGGTTTAACGAACATGTTTCGTATGTTTCGAAGCAGTGTTTCAGTTGTTATTTACATGATTAGGCATGGATGATTAGGATGCTTGATGATGCATGATATGCATGATTTGCAGTGCCTAAATGCTGGCATAACACCGGGGTGTTACAGCCCTCCCCCCTTATAAAAATCTCGTCCTGAGATTTGGGTTACGAACCATTTGTTATAAAAATCTTCATAAGCTTTTTGTAGATACTCTCCTGTTTCCCAAGTTGCATCTCCCTCATCATGATGATCCCACTGTATCTTGTATGTTTTACCACACTATTCCGAGTAGCACGTTCTTTAGTGTCTAACACTCGGACTGGTTGCTCACGATACCAAATCTGATTTGAGTTGGATACCTCGAGCTTCTATTCTTTCCTCCGGAACACGCAAACATTTCTTAAGATGTGATACATGGAAAACTGGGAAAATGGTACTCATTATCTCAGGTAACTCTAACTTGTAGGCTACTGGACCTCTTTGTTCCAAGATCTTGTATGGTCCTACGAATCTCGCGGCAAGCTTTCTTCGGACTCCGAACCTTTTCTTCTTCATTGGCGTGACCTTCAGATAAACATAGTCACCGACTTCAAACACAAGGGGTCTCCTTCTGTCTGCATAACTTTTCTGACGTGATTGGGCCGTTTTCATATTCTGCTGAATAATATGAACTTTCTTCTCGGCTTCTTCTACAAAGTCAATGCCATAATACCTTCTATCTCCAGGCTCGACCCAATTCAATGGTGTTCTACATTTTCTACCATACAAAGCTTCGAAGGGAGCCATCTTGATGCTTTCTTGATAACTATTATTATAAGAAAACTCAGCTAATGGTAACCATGACTCCCATGATCCCTTAGAAGACAATACACAGGCTCTTAACATATCTTCCAAAACAAAGATTCACTGCTTCACCGACCATCCGTTCGAGGATGATAAGCGGTACTACGGAATCAAACTAGTTCCTAAGCCTTTGTGTAAATGTTCCCAAAAGTGAGCCGTGAACTGTGAGCCTCTATCGATACTATGGTATTTGGTATACCATGCAACCTCACAATTTCAGTGATATACTTCTCGGCATATTGAGGTGGTCGATATTACATTGCTTTGACAGCAAAGAAATGAGCGGTCTTGGTAAGACGGTCCACAATTACCCAAATCGAATCATGTCCTTTTTGAGTAGTGGGCAAACCCGAGATAAAATCCATACTTATATCGTCCCACTTCCAACTAGGGACTGACAAGGGTTGCAACATACCGGCAGGTTTCATATGAATAGCTTTCACTCTACAACATGTGTCACATCTGACAACATATGCTGTAATTTCTTTCTTCATTTTGGTCCACCAATAACGAGATCTTAGTTCTTGATACATCTTACTACTTCCAGGATGGATAGATAGCATAGAAAGGTGAGCTTCATTCATGAGTTTATTCCTAAGCTCTCGATCCTTGGGAACCACAAGATGGTCGTCAAACCACAACACGCCCTGTTCATCCACTTTAAAGTGCTGAGACGACTTTTCTTTTATTTTCTCTTTGATGTGGAATATTCCCTTGTCGGTTTTCTGGCCTTCTATTATCTTACTCTCCAAGGAGCAACTAATCAATACTATGTAACACAAAGCAGGATGCATCGATCGAACCCATCTTCAAGTAATGGCTGCACATTCAAGTAATGTGACTTTCTCGCTCAAAGCATCTCGCCACTACATTGGCTTTTCCAGATGATATTGCACATTCAAGTTGTAATCCTTGATCAATTCCAACCATCTGCTACTCCTCATATTTAGCTCGGTTGGGTAAAGATGTACTTAAGACTCTTGTGATCCGTGAAAATATTGCACACATTACCAAGTAGATAATGTCTCCAAATTTTTAGGGCATGCACAACTGCAGCAAGTTCGAGATCATGTGTTGGATAGTTGACCTCATGCTTTCTCAATTGACGTGATGCATAAGCAATGACTCTCCTTTCTTGCATAAGAACACAGCCTAATCTAGTTTTTGATGCGTCGCAAAACACATCAAATGATTTCTCGATATCTGGTTGTGCTAGAACAGGAGCAGTGGTTAACAGTTTCCGCAAAGTGTGGAAAGCTGCTTCACACTCCTCTGTCCACACAAACTTGTGATCCTTCTGTAGGAGATTTGTCATCGGTTTGGCAATCTTCGAAAAGTCTGGTATAAAGCGATGGTAATAACCGGCTAGTCCTAAGAAACTTCTAATCTCAGGAACTGTGGTCGGTGCTTTCTAATTCATAACCTCTTGCACCTTACTTGGATCGACTGAAACTCCATTTTCTGACAGAATGTGACCAAGGAAAGGAACTTTCTTCAACCAGAATTCACATTTGCTAAACTTAGCATACAGTTGATGATCCCTAAGTCTGGTCAAGACAATTCTCAGATGCTCTTCATGATCCTTCTCATTCTTGGAGTATACCAGAATGTCATCGATGAACACTACCACAAACTTATCCAATTCTGGCATGAAAACTGTATTCATAAAAAACATAAAGTATGCAGGAGCATTCGTCAAGCCAAAGGACATGACAAGATACTCATACAACCCGTATCTGGTGGAAAATGTAGTTTTTGGTATATCCTGTGGCCTAATCTTGATCTGATGATAACCGGATCTCAAATCTATTTTTGAGAACACCTTGGCCTTAGATAATTGGTCAAACAGAACATCAATATTAGGCAAGGGATACTTATTCTTTATGGTCACAGCGTTGAGTGGCCTGTAATCTACGCACATTCTCAACGTGCCCTCTTTCTTCTTCTTCACAAACAAGGCGGGACATCCCCATTCAGACTTGCTTGGCCGAATAAACCCCTTTTTTGATAAATCTTCTAATTGCTTTTTCAGCTCAGCTAGCTCATCTGGAGGCATCCGATAGGGTTTCCTTGAAATCGGAGCTGTTCTGGGGATTAACTCAATTCCAAACTCAATCTCTCTATCCGGCGGAAGACCAGGTAGCTCATCCGGGAATACATCCAAAAACTCACACACTACTGGAATCTGATGAATAGGAATGACTGCCGTAGCACATGTAACACTTAAAAGGTCTGTTCTTCGAGGCAATGGTACTTGGAAAGTACCCTCACCCAGGGGATCCTTAAGGGTAAGTACTCGACTTCCAGTATCTATGACTGCTCCCCAATCCTTCATCCAATTCATCCCTATAATGACATCCAAAACTAGTCCAGGCATAACTATCAAGTTCACTCGGAACTTCCTGCTACCTAATTCAAGGGTTGCCCCTCGAACCATCCGGTTGGTCAAAACATCAGCCCCTGCTGAACTTATACGGTAACCATAACCCAATTCTGTGCATAGTTGTTCATGTTTCTGTGCAAATGCTTGACTCATAAAAGAATGCGATGATCTAGAATCAAATAGAACAACTGCAGGGTTTTCGTTGATAGGAAACTTACCAGCAGTGACAGGCTCTCCCTCAGGAATTTCATCCACAGTCGTACTATGCACCCTAGCATTATAAGTCTGCTGCTGCTTCTTAGGCGGATATGGACAAAACCTCGAGAAATGGCTGGGTTGATCACAGTTATAGCAGGGTCCCCTCACTGTCCCGGCAGATCCCATAGCTCCTTTGGAACTGCCTTGTACCGCAGTTGTGGCTGCCTTGTTGGGCTGTACTGCCATCTTGTAAGGCTTCTGGGGTCCATGGAAATTCTGACTTCTCTGCTGAGGTGGCCTGAACCTAGCACCGGGTGCCGATGGGCGATATGGAGGACGACCTCCCATAGGTGCTCTAGCTTGCGACGGACCACCTTCAAGGGCTCTCTTGCGTGTCTTGGCTGTGGTGCTAGCGTTGTTATTCTTCTCCTGCTTCAGACAGTCGCTGATGAAGTCATTGAATCTGACGCGGTTGTTGGTACCAACATGCTTCATCATTTTTGGATTGAGTCCCCTCTTGAAACTGGCTATCCTCTTAGCATCTGTGTCAACCATGTCGGGAGCATAGCGACACAAGTTGTTGAAGGCATGCAAATATTGCGTCACGGTCTTGGTGCCCTGATTTAACGCCAAGAATTCTCCCAACTTCATCTCGGTCAGCCCGGGTGGAATATAAACTCCACGGAAGGCCTCAGCAAACTCTCTCCACGAAATCTGAGCATTTGGAGGGAAAGTGGTGCGATGGTGCTTCCACCACATTCCCGCTGGTCCTTGCAACTGAAGTGCAGCATACTCCGTTTTCAACACCTCAGTCATCCTCAACACACAGAATTTATCTTCCATCATGTTGATCTATTCCTCAGCATCGAGTGGCTCTGTTGCTTCCTTGAATACTGGCGGCATGGTGTCCATAAAATCTTTGAAGCTGCTATATTGGTTCACTCCCATGCCACCACCTTGATTGTTACCGCGTTGAACGTTGTTGGCGATGGTACGCAGAAAATCCTCCATGTTCTTCTGGGATTGTTCCGCGTTGCGCTGACTCCCGAGCAACTGTGCGAGGAACATCTCGGGGGTAAACGGGGGAGGAGGTGGCAAATGCGGTTCATGGGGAGGCTCATTGTTGTTGCCGTGGTTTCCACCACCACCACCGGTCCCCGCACTGTTAACACCGGTCTCAGCGGCCTCATACGTGGTTCGGCGAGTGTTTGTCATCTGCATATTTCAGCAACAAGTAATGATTGAGTGATGCTGTAATAATTGTGAGTGAAGGAAAAATTATGCCGTACTGAATTTACTGGAGAGGATAAATTCATACAATAAAACAGAGGCACAACAATCGCATCCCAATTAAAACAACATCACTTAATCAAATTACTTCAACAGCAAACATGGCGTCCATACAACCAAATTGCCAGCATACATACACTGGACTTTTATGCGTTCAGATATCGCATTCTTAATCAAGTTCCAACCACATGCCAAGTCTCATAAGTTCAAAGCAAAACACATTAGGTTACATGCCAACAAAAGAAAGGTCATCGTGATAGGACCTAGATACTAGCACAAGGCAACTAGCCTACTCCTCGGGGCCATCGTCGGGATCGGAGACATCACCATCGCCCCCAGGTGAAACTACAGGCTCGTCCTCGTTGTCGTCATCGATGTCCATGCCAGCGGCGTTTGGTGGAGCATATGGGCCAACCCCATTGTAGAGAGCATGAAACTCCTCGTGCAGGTTGCCGTTGTATTCCTCTAACTCATCGACCCTCTACAGCAGAAGGTCCCTCTCGTCCTAGGCTTCATTCCTTTCCTGAACCAACTGTCCAATCATGCGGTCTGCATTGTTGTTGGCTTGAGTCAACGTATGCACTCGCTGCATAGCTCTATCACTTCTCTCAACCGCCTGGTCTCGTTGTAAGTTCATATCAGCCAACTGCTCCTGCAAACTAGCTATAGCACGTGCCTGTCTCTTCTTCTGCTTTCTCCCCTTGAGCTTATCCTGACCACGCAAGCCAGTCAAAGTCCAGTAGGTACTCTCGAGACCCTCATACGCTCTGATGGCGGCGAACATAGCACTCATTGCCTGGTTGTCGCTAGCCTGTCCTTCAGCTGGACCTCTGACCAGTGCGCTTCCCTAAGGCTAAACCCAAATGGCATCACGAGGATCATCCCTAGGAAAAGTGCCAGCTAGAGCTGCTGCAAGCTCACTGGGAAATCTGCTCATAATATCCCTGATGACACGGAAGGCTGCTCCCTCTGCACCCTCAGCTGGAGTGCGACCCTCAAACTCCAAGTGCCAACCATCCCAATCTGGAGCATCCCCGAGAGCAGGAACTGTGATTTCTACCACTGCGAGTCCATCCTCTGCTAACTGGCTCTCATTCCAGGAGTACACCGGCTCTTGACCCTCTGGGTACCCCACATCATGGAGCACTCTCCAAAGCAAAGTCGGCATGCCAAACTCGCTCAAGAAGGTGTCCGTGGTGCGGTGCTCCCTCAGGGCCAACGGACGTCGAGGTGCTCTTCCTCCGGTGGACTTACGGGCGGTCTGCTTCGTGCGGGCCATCTGTAGCAAAAGTTCTTTTATTACCCCGGGGAAACATATTTTAGGTGATACAACTTTTATCAAAATGAGATAATCAATTTATAAGGGGAGGAATGCATGACATGAATGAAATGCACAAGTAATATGATGTAGGTACGTGCCGTACGTTCTCACAAACTTATGAAATAAATAAGTCTGGCGACGAATTCGGTGGCATACAAACGATCTCTCAAATACATAGCTAATACGTTCTACACGATAGCGTTGTTATGTACCTGCAGAAGATTCATTTCAGCCCAATTCCCAATAAATACATAAAAGCAGTAAATTTTATCTACACGCTCTACATGAATCCCTAGATACGTGTACAACGGTAGTAACTACCCGAACTATCGTCCTATTGACGGCATCGCCTCAACAGACGGAAGACCCACACATGAGATACCTTTGTAAAACATGCGTAGAACATGTAATTACTCCAGCATCATATAAGCATTCACCCTAGATCGGCGGTGTATCCGATCATGCTCTCACAACTCACACTTACCGAGGCGTAGAGGCAATGATCCATACATTACCACTCAAACAAGTGGCACTCATACAATAGCACACCGTATGAGAGACGAAAGAGAAATATGATGCAAGGACCCCAGTCAGTACTTAATTAAGCCACCTAAAGTCCTTAACTAGGCATAAAGGATATGATCACTGGCACACTTTATAGTTTGAAAATCATGTTTTTCAAATGCCTTTTTGTTTTAAATACACTTGTGAACAGTAACACGCTAAACCATGCTCTGATGCCAGCTGTAACGTCCCACCTCTCCGAGTCTGGGCCCGCTTACATCTGATAGCTTTCCTAGGACATAGACTGCCCTCACAGACCAACACCAGTCTTTTCTACGCACTTTGTCCTCACTCATGCGCCCCCGGGAAGAACTTCCTGGTCGGTCACCCATCGCTCCTCGAGGCCAGGCCCGCTTACATCTGATAGCTTTCCTAGGACATAGACTGCCCTCATAGACCAACACCAGTCTTTTGTGCGCACTTTGTCTTTTGTGCGCACTTTGTCCTCACTCATGCGCCCCCGGGAAGAACTTCCCGGTCGGTCACCCATCGCTCCAGGCCAAGCACGCTTAACCTTGGAGTTCTTAAGAGATGGGCTTCCAGAAAAGAAGTTGCAACTTGTTGGTACGAGTATCCTATTAATCCTATTAAGCCCTGAGCCCGGGTGTTACATCCTCACCCCCTTAAGAGATCGACGTCCTCGTCGATCAATCCCAAGCCAGGAACATCCCCTCTTAGCCATGTCCGTGTGTCTAGTGCCAGCGCATGTGCCATGCTGTGTGACCACGCCAGATCCACACTAGCCATGCGCACCATGCCTGCGCAACTACGACACACACGCCCATGAAACCGCGAGAGTCGGCTCTGATACCAGCTGTAACAGAACCGACCAATTATACGAAATTAAGTAAGAAAATCATCCGCCAGAGCAGACGATTTAGCAAACTTAAGCCCGTATAACCTGGTAGTCCGTGAAATCACGAAGGATTTCAAACCAACTTCTGTTCCAGCCAAGATCGTAATAAGTTTAGCGGTCACCATCACATTTTACATAAAAGTTTGCATCTCAGATACATCAGAGTTTAAACATAGTTATTACAAAACAAGTTCGAATAAAAGTAGCGCAAGCCATTTGTTCAAACCACACACACTCACACGGAGTTCCAATATAGTGCCAGCGAATGATCATCTCCAACAAAAGCATTAGATGAGACGTAAGGAATGACCATGCCCATGGTCCTAAGCATCACCCATCGCAGGATAAAGGTAGTTGATACAGTAGCCGTAATACATCTACCCATCTGCAACAAGTGGGAATAAAACCCTGAGTACGAGAAGGTACTCAGCTAGACTTACCCGACATAACCGAAAATAAGTGACACCAAGGATTATGAAGGCTTTATAGTAGGGTAGCTGACTCATTTGCAAAGAAAGCATTTTTAGCATTTCAAGACCCTTTTCAAAAGCATTATTGTCAAGTTAATTGTTATTAACCTGTCGACTAGATTTGCACCTATACTAGAGCAAACATGTGATTAAGCAGATAATGATAACCAATGATCATTAAACAACTTCCATACTGTCATATTCATTATAACTGTCCAAGTGTTCCATAAACATTTACTACGATGAAGTAACTCAAGTCAAGTGCTCACTATCCAGGAGCGATGACGATTCGAATCGATTCCTAACCAGCTGGTGATTTATTCCTTACACAAACCTCACTTACCCGCTAAAGTGAGATATTGATCACCGAGTCAACTATCTAGGTATCTCGAGTTTGCCAGGAACCACATGTACCCGGGGGCCGATCGACTGCACTTTGGTCTTATCATCTCGCCCCCATGTCCTACCACACCTGCTCCGGCACAGTGCGCTGCGGGCAATCTACTCGGCCCGAATAATCTCCCAGCTTTGCGGTCGGAAGGTACTTTATCCGGCCAGCTAAATGTAAGGCATGCGTTCAACATGAATCGAGGCCCAACAACGGTCGGTCCTTAATCGACACAGACGGAAAACACTACAGTCCAAAACTCTGCAAGTCTCCGTCCGGTCTCAACTTCATTTAACACTTAGTTATACCATGACTTCATAGTCATCCAAGCAGATCCAGGTAACCACCTATAGCTTGTAGGTGACAGGAAATCACCCGACTTCTACCGGTCTAAGCCCGCTAAGCATTGACTCGATTGCGGATACCAGGGTAACAAGGATATAGTATAACAAAGGTAACAAGGTATAATGCAGCAACGGTTGCAAACAACTCCTAAACGTAATGCATCAATTAAAGTAAAGCATTTAATTAATAATTGCAAACTGGGAGAAAATGCTTCGGGGCTTGCCTCTCTCGAAGGAGCTCGGACGATGATCGGGGCACTCTGGAAGTTCCTCAACGTCCTCCTCGTCGGCTTCGGGCACTTCCTGCAGCTGCACCTCGAGCTGCTCCTCGGGCTCCTCGGTTATGATGACTGGGTTCTCCGTTTGCGATCCTGTATGATGCAATGTGCGTAAGTGCTTATGCAATCGGTGCATCGAATGAGATGAATACAATGGATATGTTTAAATGCAAGGTAGTCAACATCATCCAAGAACATATACTACGAGCACATGTCATCTACTGCATTCTCTTCTACTACTAATATGTTAAGTCAACACATCTTATTGAATGCTTCAAAGATACACCAAAGCTTCACTAATTTCTTAATCACACTTAAAGCAACACTTGCTTAAACCCTAATTAATAATAGGTTTGAATAGCAACATCTATTTTTATTGCTTAGAAAAATCTTAGAAAATTACCATAGCACAGTACTACCCTAAGTAGTCTACTATCAGATTTTCATGGTATTTGAATGAGTGGATTAGCCTACACAAAAATAACAAGCTATGGCATGATTATGAATAGGAAAATACTTTGTACTGTGAAAAGTGTCAAACAACAGAGTTAGCATTTTTCTTATGATCTTTATAGCATACAATCACTTTACAAAAATTATCACATGCATGTTTTATACAAAGTTTGCTCTCTAGCTAAAATAACAAAAATCAGCCATTAAAGGTACTTGAACTACACCTCAAAATTTTTCTACAGTACATGCATGACACATATTTTTCCTAGAAAGTACATTACATATGAAGATTAACAAACTTAGAATCATATTTTTCTGAAGCCTATAGGTTTTTCTACATATTTTTCAAGTTATCAGCAATATCCATGATTAAATAAAGTTCTACAGAGAAGTATCCCAAAAATGACATGCAATAGTTTTCCCAAGTAGATCTGATGATAAAGAACCTAGAAAAATTTATTTCAACAGATTTGGAGCAAATTTGAGTATCCAAACATTTTCCAAACCATTTCTATTTTCAAATGATAAAGAAAAATTGAAAACGAATCCTCCTATTGCTACTGGGCCGGCCCGCGGGAATTAGTCGGCCCACTGCCACACGTGGCCTGCGTGGCCCGAGCGAAGAGAAGGGGGAGGCGGCCTGGCAGGGCGTCGGCCCATGGCCTCATTGGCCCAGCTTCGGCCGAGGCGGTTACCGCCACGCTTCAGTACCGACATCATGCAAGTGCGCTCGCCAACGAGACCGGCGCCATTGCTGGCCGTGATGAATGCGAAGCTAAGCGGGCGCATGCGGTTCGCGAGAAGCTGGCGAAGGCGGGAAGGTAGCTAGGCAGGGTGGAGAAGAGCAGGACGGGCGCCTTCCACGGCGGCCGAGCACGATGGCGCCATGGCCGACGGTGGCGAGGCGCGAGAAGGCGCTACCTGAGCTCGACAGTCGGCACAAGCGCGAGCACCACGTGCCGGAGAGCGAGGCGGGGCTGCGCGCGCACGATTGCCGGCCGAGGTGGAGGAGAAGCGCGAATTTGGCGGTGGGTGCGATGGCGCGGCGAGGGGAGAGGGTGAGCTCTCGGCGGGAGAGAGGAGAGGCAAGGAGAGTGTGCAAGTGGCGCAGTGGCTTCAGCAGAGCGGTAGGCGTGGCGCGTATGCGTGAGGCGGTACATGCGATGCTGCGCAAGGCCAATGAGCGCATATGGTCACATCGCCATGGGCGTGTTTCTGCCATGCATCGGCGCTGCGTGTCTGGCGATGACGAGGAACAATGAAATTTGGGTCAATGCGAGGCGCTAAGGCAAAGGGGACGTGGTATGAAAGTCGAGCGGGCTGGCTGTTAAGCGAAATGAAATTCTTTTCTTTTTATTTCTCAAATAAACAGAATTAAATTCCCATTTTTGAGCCATTTAAAAACATTTTCATGAATTGGTGCAAAAATGAAATTTGTTCCATTTTTCAATATCTACAACTTTGATTTTATGACCAAAGCCAAATTCTTGATAGATTTTGAATTACAAAATCAAAGTCAATGTTTAACTCAAAACCCTAATTTTTGGGGAATTATTTTTGAAGCAAAATTTTGAATTAATTTGAATACAAACCTTGCTCCAAAAATTGAACTAAATAATCCTAGATGATTTACAATAGTAGCCAAACATGTTTTACTAGCCTAACAAACATAATCAGGGCAAAAATAACTCTAACAAGTGTATGCAACATTCAGGTTTAACGAACATGTTTCGTATGTTTCGAAGCAGTGTTTCAGTTGTTATTTACATGATTTGGCATGTATGATTAGGATGCTTGATGATGCATGATATGCATGATTTGCAGTGCCTAAATGCTAGCATAACACTGGGGTGTTACAGCTCAGGACCATGGGCCTTTGTCCAACGCATCTAGAGAGCGTCGCTCCCGCAGCGCTCCAACGGAGGCCGAGGCAAAGGCAAGGCCAAGCGCCAGGATCAGGACGAGGGCCCCTCCATGCAGAGTGGGAAAAAGAACAAAAAAGTTCGCCGCCGACCGACTAACTCTACGTTGGCCGCCACGGCTGATCACATGGGCAAGCAGCCCCAGCAGGACCTTCTAGGCCACTTCCACGAGCTCATGGAGAGCCCATGCACCAACCACGCCTACCCCGTCAAACACCTCTACAAGGACTGTGAGCTCCTCAAGCGCCTTCTATGACAGGCCGGCGGGCCAAAGGAAGAAAAAGGCGAAGAAGCAGCGGCCAAGAAAGGGGGCGTAGCAGGCAAGGATCCGGACGACTGAAGGTTAAGGTGATCCGACCGGACGCCTACCGATTAAAGGATGACAATGACAACGTTCTCACCAGCGCTTGGAACAGCTATGTCGTTTCTTCCCCTAAAATTCAGTCTTACCATTGTTTACTTAACATTTGCTCCTATAAAAGCGCCCCAACCCGAACACCTTCAGCCAGGGTCGCTCGGGGGCTCCACGAGGGTGCACTACTACCTCTCTTTTTGTTTACTGTCATATGGTAAAACTCCTTCCTACCCAAACAAAAGGGTAGTTCATTCCTTTAAATTGCCTTACGTAGCTTTGCTTTAAAATATTCCGACCGATCGCACCCCGCCTTTACCTACGATTACGAGCAGCTGAGCCCCGCGGGCCACGCCTAGGCTCCTAAGGTTGCCGCCTATGGGACGAATGGGCAAGTACAAAAAAGAAAGAATAAAAAACAAAATTATGCTAAGGTAAAACTAAGGAACGAAAGGAACAAGCTTCCCCGAACGGAGTGACTCCATCACAAAAAAACGAAATCGATTGTAGTCATTGAGTACACATGAACGTTTGCATGGGGGCTCCCCCATGATCTTAAACTTTTTTTATTTACTAAACTACTTATACTTCACAAGCTATTAGGGTTGCCCGGCGGCATCTACTGTCGGTGCGATCGGCGAAGGCACAGACTGCTCACTCCCCGGCTGGACGACATTCGGCTCGACTGAAGGCGGAGCGATGTCCACTTCCGACCCAAGCTCCACGCCATGCGTAGGCTGGGCGACGTTCCCCTGACGCACGCTTCCGGCCATGTCCTCACGGCGGGCATCCATCACCCACTGCGTAGAGACTTGCTCTGCCACCAACCTTGCATGCGGTAGCATGCTCTCCCCGAGCGATTGGATGTCCTCCATGCTCAAGCCGTCGGCATACCCGTTGTAGATAGTGGCAAAGTCTAGGTTCGGGTGGTACGTCGCCACCGAAGTCAACACCCCGACGCTCCATAGAATAGCCCGTGTGTGATGAGGGCTCGGACCTCATCCAGAACCTCCGCCAGCTGGATGGCGGACGCGCTAGTACTTGGCGCCGATCCGAAGACCTCCGAGACAAGCTGGGCAACATTGTGGATCTGGTCAAGTTCCCCCTCGAGAGCACGTCGCTCTTCAAGGGACTTGGCCGGTGCCTCTGCATTCTGGCCAAAAGTCGCCTTGACCGTCTGTAGGTCCCGCTCCAACGACTTCACCTTTCCACCCAGCTCTGGAAGAAGGGTGAAAAGCTCAGAAACAAGCTAAAGGAAGAAACCAACATGACAAAAAACCGAAAAGGTACGTACCGAGGTGGAAGTTCTCGAGGGCGGAGAGTCCCTCCGCCAGCCAGGCCACCTACTCGCGCAGTCGGGCGTTCACCTCCTCCGTCCCCATCACCCGGCCCCGAAGCGCGAGCACTTCCTGGTCTGCCTCCGACCGGGCCTTCTGCTCCGATTCTAGAGCCTTTCGCGTCGACTCTAGGGCGTTCCGCTCCGACTCAAGGGTCTCTAGGGATTTTTGTAGCCCCGCCTTGGTCTCTGCCTGGCGGGCCTTTGCTGCGTCAAGCCCCCGCTCGGCGGTGGTCGCCCGCTCCACCGCACGCTGCTCCTCCGCCCGCACCGCGGTCACCTCGGCCGCTCGGTCCTGGGACTCACGGTGGGCGGACTCCAGCTAACGCTCAAGCTCAGCCATCTGGGCATGCTCCATCCAGAGGAAACGAGACTTGTAGGACGACATCTCCCGCAGACCCTACGAAAACAAGAAGCAAGCATGCTGAGGCAACCAACAAGAGACTAAGAGGTCAAGGACAAAACATGGGAAACCCACCTCCGTGGTGTGCTGCAGGTCGACCTTGACCAACTGCTGGGTGGACTTAACCCGCTCTTAGGCGTCCTCAAGCTTCACCGATAGCTTGGTGAGATCGGACTTCATGGCAAGTCCTTTCCCCCCAAGGATGTCCTAGAGCCGACACTCCTGGGAATCCCGAAGGATGAATCGAACCTTTGACGGGTCCTTAGGGCAGGGCCACTCTAGGTCACCCTCCTCCAGCCTGCCAGAGGGCCCAACCTTTGACCGAACCACCGCCAGTTCCTGTGATGGCACCGGCAGCTCCACCACGTCATCCGCTTCATCATCGGAAGGGATCTCCACCACCTCGGTTTCATGGGCCACCGACAAGCATTTCGACTTCATCCCGGCCGTGTCTCCCTCCGATGCCTTCAGCTCCGACCGTGAGGATGAGCCGTGCAGCCCTCCGCTCAGTGAGGCAGGGAGCTCGGTCTCCCTCTCCTCTTCCACCTCAGCCGGTGGAGGAGGGGCTGCAAGGACACCTCCGACGAAGCCCCCGCCGTCACCACCGGGATCGCTGTCAGCACCATCGCCACCGCTACCGCCGTACTAGCAGCTGACCCAGGGAGCACCACCCCTGGAAGGGAAGGACTCGCTGCCACCACCCTGTTCCCCCCACCGCTCGCCGTGACACGCTGCAGGGTGGGCCTCCAAACCTCCTACACGGGAGTTGGGGCGATGCTCAACCCCGTCATCATCCGGCCGCTGACAAAAAGTATAGGTCAGTCATACTCCAAAAAGACTCGACAGCAAGATCAAAAAGAAAAAAAAGAAAAACATACCGGGAGGTAAGCGGCACGACTCTGAAACCAAGACCCGATGTCGACGGGCCCGTAGGGCGTGGACCGCTCCTGGGCTGCAACCCGCGCCCCCTCACTTCAGCTGAAGGCGGAGTCATCCCAACCGGCTCCTGCCCGGCCTGTGGGTCACCACGGCCTTCGGCTCGGGACACGCCGACCGGAGCAGCAGGCGGGGCATCCTCCCTCTGAGAGTCATGCGCTGGCATCGGTCCTAGCGACGTGCGGGTACAAGCCTGCTCCTCGGACCGCCTGGCTTGCTTGGCCGTGTCCGCGACAGGTGGGGACAAGACCGACGATGCCACCAAAGGGCGCGGTGACCGCGTCCGCTTCACCTCCCGTTCGCTGGCGGCGTTCGCGCCCGCCGCACGCTTCCTCGACATGGGAACCATGGCGCGTCTCTCCGCCTCCTGCTCATTGCCAGCAAACATCGCCATAGGATCGCGACGCTCCACCGAGGTCACCACGACCTCTCGGCTTTTCTCCTCCTCGGAGAAAATCATGTCGTCCACCTCTGTGGGATCCTTTGACTCGAGCTCTGACTCGACGTCACTCTTATTTTCCCCGGCCTTCATGTGCTGAGCGGTCTCCTTCTCCTTCTCATACTTCCGCTGAGCCACCTTGGCTTTCTTCTTCTTCTTGGCATCCGCCGCCTCCTTCTGGGCGGCCTACCGAGCCGCGCCCTCCGGCCCCTTCAGAAGGTGCGGCCAGGACTTGTAAGTATTAAGTCCCTACAAAACAGGCAACTCAAAATAAAAAAGCAGGAAGGCAAAGGGAAAAGAACACAGAGTAAGGGGAAGGGAGCATACCAGTTTGGACACCACCAAGGTGTTGAGAGGTCCGGGCTTTCCATCGACCTTCTCTTTGGGCTTCAGCTACAACACCCGGTCGAGGTGACTCCAGACCTCATCATCCGGAAGCTCCTCTAGTGACGAGCGATCACGGTTCGACAGGCCGCCATACCTCCACATCGGCCATGCCCTCTCCGCCAATGGAGCAACCCGACGGTAGTAGAGGGTGTGGAACACCCGCACCCCGTGAAGGCCACGCCGCACGAGCTTCTAGAGCTGCTCCTCAATGATCTCCACATTCTTCTTCTCCCAACGGGAAGGGCCCCACAACCAACTATCCCACCTCTCCGGCCTCCTGTCGGTGAACGCTTTGAACGGCGCGTCCACCGGGTTCCTGATATAAAACCACTCCCCATGCTACCCCCGGTTGGAGTCGCAGGGGATGTACGCGGGATATGAACCCCATGCGCTTGGTTTTCTCTGCAGGGCGAAGCCCCCCACTGGCACGGCCTCTGGCTGATTCCCCATCGACAAAGTTCGCCCAGAGAAAAGCTGCCAGAAGAAGTCCCCGTGCGGCTCCATCCCGAGGAGGGCCTCGTAGATGGTGATGAAGCCGGTGATATGCAGCACCCCCGTTGGATTGAGGTGCTGTAGCTCCAGACCCCACTCATTGAGGAGCCCGTGTAGGAACCAGTGTGCGGGGTATCCTAACCCGCGCTCGTGGAAGGCGAGGAAGGAAACCACCTCGCTGGGCCAAGGTTGCGGAACATCCTCCCTCCCGGGAGCCCTCCAGTGCGC
The DNA here is from genome assembly GCA_904845875.1 of Miscanthus lutarioriparius. Lineage (NCBI taxonomy): Eukaryota > Viridiplantae > Streptophyta > Magnoliopsida > Poales > Poaceae > Miscanthus > Miscanthus lutarioriparius. Next base: position 79,970 of record CAJGYO010000641.1, on the reverse strand, counting down.
CACCTCCTTCGGCGGTAGAAACCCCTTCACGGCGAAGGCCTTCAGCACCGACTCCCTCATAGTGGATGACCTCCAGTCCGACATTTTGCTCTGGGTTCGCAAAAAGGATTTGTGAGTTTTTTCCTCTCCCTCGCTCTCTCCCTTTTCTTTCCTAGGAACCACCGTGGCTCTCAAAGATGCTCTCGGCAAGAAGGAAAATAAGAGGAGGCGGCAGATGAGGAATAGGCAAAGGAATGGGGTGAAAAGCCTTCTCCCTTCTCCTACTTAAGGAAAAGGGCACAACAGTTGGGGAAGGCACGCCGATCGGGGAAAGGCCAAACGATGGGCGAAAAAACCCTCTCCCTTCCCCATTTAATGTAGATAGGATACGATGGGACGTGCCCTGACTGATGAGACGCGCCCTGCCAGATAGAACGGCGCCTGATCAGATGAGATGTGGCCTGGGTATTGCCCACCACTACCGCACGCCGAGCGTAAGAACCAAAGCACCATCGCACACAGGTAGCTCTCCGCATCCCCAGGCGGGACTTGGAAAAACCCAAAACGGGATCTCTACCAGGAGAGGCCATCGGGCTTCTTAAGTCAATCGAACGGCTCAGGAAAAACACCGAGAGACAGGTAAGGATCAAAGGGATGCCCCATGTAGACCATGCTGACTCCGTCACGAACGACGAGCACGGGTCCCGGTTGGACATTTCCGACTGGAGCTCTTCAAACCCCGCCACTCGAGTCATCAAGGTAACACTACCGACCCCAACTATTTCTTTATATAATCATTCATACATTCATACACGCATTCATTCCATATGCCTATGCCCCCTGGACGATTCGGGCCCTGAATCGCCCGGGGGCTCGGGAACTAAGCCATTGCACGTGCAGTGAAATGCATCACAACTCTCCGTGTTGCGTCACGAAGCGGCAGTTGCCTCATTCGACATGAGCAATGACTGACCGGGGTTCGAAGGCCAGCCCACGAAGGGCTCGAGGCCGCCCCACGTCAAACAGAGCTAGGGGAGAAAACACAGATGAGCCCCATGCGCCCCTCGCCCAGTCTACCCCAAAGTAGACAGGGTCATCTCAACCTTCTCGTTCGATCCTAAACCTCTCGCCAAGCCCATAGAATCTCCATTGATTGGAGGCCAGTAGGCCACCCGGGTCGGTCTCTAGAACGACCCAGGCATCTACCGGGTTGCAGGTAAAGGAGCTGTAGAATGTCATAAGAGGACTATGCCGACCCTGTCACGAACGACGGACCTGGATTCCACTCGATCATACTCGTTAGCGAGCTCACCGAGCGCATCACTCAAGCCCAAGCGATCGAGGCAAGAGACAAAACTCAGCCCCTCTGGTTGTGAGAAACCGAGGACGGGGTAACGCACAAAACTCAAAACCGACCCCTACCAAGCCCAATGGGGCTTGGGGGCTCAAGACACCAAAACGCCTAGGTCTGTGACCCCAAACTCGCCCCATCCCTCGGCTACGCCTCGACCGCACACCAAAATGCCTAGGTCTACGACCCCGAACTCGCCCCATCCCTCGACTATGCCTCGACCGCACACCAAACACCTGGGTCTGCGACCCCGAACTTGCCCCATCCCTCGGCTACGCCTTGACTGCACACCAAATGCCTAGGTCAATGACCCCGAACTCGCCTCATCCCTCGGCTACGCCTCAACTACACACCAAACACCTGGGTCTGCGACCCCAAACTCGCCCCATCAGGATCCCTGACTTTGACTCGCCCGATCCCACGGTGCGCACCGACACCAGGATCCACGTGCTCCGTCTCGCCTGATCCCTACAACTAACGACCTTGCCTGATCCCACGGCGCGCACCGATGCTAGGATCCACGTGCTCCGTCTCGCCCAATCCCTACAGCTAACTGCCTTGCTCGATCCCACGGCGCGCATCGATGCCAGGATCCACGACTCCAAACTCGCTCGATCCCACGGCGCGCATCGACGCCTTGGTTGACGACTCCGTCTTGACTAAAAAACATGCACGCACGCCCGCTGATAAAAGAACCCCAGTCGATTTTGCCTGAATCACTTAGGGGCTTAGGGGCTACACCCACGGGTGCGCTCGCGTGCACCCGTTGACGAAACAAAACTTCCCCCGCTGGCAACACAAAAAACCCCCTAAACGATTCTGCCTGAATGGCCTGGGGCTCGGGGGCTACACCCACGGGTGAGCTCGCGCGCACCCGCCGTCAAGACAAAAATCCTCCAAACGATTCTACCCGAATCAACCAGGGGCTCAGGGGCTCCTATCGGGTTCATAAACCCGAGGTCCCTTGCGGACCGGCTTCCCAACAGAGGCACGGCCCAGCAGGCAATGTTGTAAACAACGCGTAACTCATGGGTCGGCCCAAGTACCTAAACGACAGGCCAGAAGGGTGATCCAATCACCAATAGGAAGGCCTGGCCGAGGAGGAACAACGCTCGTTTCCAACTCCGGCCCACCTCTCCGACCAGAGCGCTCACTTCGGTCTCTAGCCCACCTCCGGATGTCCTCTTCGACCGGAAGGCCTCTCCAAAGCACTACTTCTGACTCCGACCCGCGTCTCCGACTGGGGATGCACCAAACCCCTGCTCACTGCTCTTCTCCAACTAGCGCATTTAGAGACGACTGGGACTAACCGACCGAGGACGCCCGCTTGGTAAGGACTAGGGAACGGACAGAGAAAGTAAGGTAGGGCGCACAAGTCAAATCGCAATACCAGTTACTATACCCTGTGCACCTACCAGGCAGTACCCTGTGACCCTCCTGACACGACAGAGCCCAAGCAGTGTTGTAGGCGCCAACATTTTCCCCTATAGTATCATGGGCGCCATTAACTCCCATACGGTTTGGTTCCCCCCCACATGCCTCTGGGGATCAACAGTGTTGTGGGCGTCGGCATTAACTGTACCAGGCGAACATGGTAAAACCCCTTGCATGTCTCTAGGTATCAACAGTGTGGCAGGCGCCGATGTCTACCATACACGAAGAAGACAACACAACCTCCCACGTGCATTTGACATTCAACAGTATTGTGGGCACCTACCATCATCCTATACCCACTAGCGTGGGCAACAAGGCTCAGTAGCATATGTACTCTCTCCCTCTCACTTGTAAGGCCATCCCCTTCATCTATAAAAGGGGATGCGCTCTCTCCCAAAAAAGAGATTCATTAGATCGATCAAGTTCGCTAGTACACAATAGCAGAACCACCAGGTTCAAACCACGAGCACACGCTCGAACACTTAGCACATAGCAAAGCTCCCATCGCCCTCGGTTCCTCTAACTCGAGTCCGACCGGACCTCTTGTACCCCCCATCTTTCTCCTTCTTGTTTGTAACCCCACTGCAAACTTCGAGCACCTGGGCTCAGGAATAAAGTCACCGACCGACTCAAACTGGACGTAGGGCACGTTGCCTGAACCAGTATAAACCCTATGTCATTGAGTGCTAGGCCACCTCCGATCACAACGTACGACAAAACTACAAATATTTACATGTTGGTCACTTTGTGCACCGACACCCACCTTCTCTGGAAATCCCGACGAGACCTCATCATCGCTCAAGCCACGGAGCAGCAATAATACCACTGCTAATAACTCTTGCTACCACACGGCATGTTGGCCATGGTATCTTCGGCATGGGTGAGTCAACCGCTCACCAGCGTTGCCGACCACACACTATGGCTAGAGGTAAAAGAAGGTAGGTAGAACAGAGCACGTACACACAAAGCACAAGCACCAGCGTTGGCCGGAGCTCTGTAGAGGAGATGGCAAAACTAAACTCGCTCACTTTACTGAGTTGTAGTGGAAAGCTATATATACAACTCTACCCATCTAATCATAGTACACAAACATGCTAGGCTGCCATGCTGCTACAATGACTAGATGTGACAACAGGGCTGACTTTGGCGCTTGCCCCTGCTATGGCTATAGTGCGGAAAGGGAGCATTTCGGCGTCTGCCCCTACTGCGGCTATAGTTTAGCAGCAGGGAGCCCTTTCGGTGCCTGCCCTTGCCGTGCGTTCACACGGTGGAAGAGCAGCATATTACTTTACAATTGTTTCCCTAATCCTGCTGCTAACCCTAGAACCTCCATCATGTCAATCATCTTCTTCTGCTCTGTGAACCGAAGAGGGCCGAGCGGCTTGGTGAGGACGTCCGTGAGTTGCCAACTAGTTTCGACGAACTCAATGACGATCTGCCCTCCATTGACACAGTCCCTGGGGAAGTGGAACTTGATGTCAATGTGCTTGCTCCAGTCGTGGAGAACCAGATTCTTCGTGAGGGCGATGGCAGGCTGGTTGTCCACCATCAGTGCTGGTGGGTGAGCTTCCACACCGGTCAGCTCGCCTAGTAGCTAGCACAGCCACATAGCTTGGCACACCACTGTGGCCGCCGCCACGTACTCTGCCTCGCACATGGATAGCGCCACCACCTTTTGTTTCAGCGCCAACCATGAGATTGGAGCTGACCCAAGGAAGACGAGCACGCCCGAGGTGCTCCGCCGTCCGTCGATGTCCCCCACCATGTCTACATCGCTGAACATAGTGAGCTGTAGCCTACTTCCACCGGTCTTGGGGAAGATGATCCCTTGATCCACCGTCCCCTTAACATAGCGCAGCAGTCGCTTCATCGCGACCCAGTGATCCTCTCGGGGATCCTCCATGACGCGGCTGACGTAGCCCACGGCGAACGCAATGTCCGACCTCATGTGGACTAGGTAGCGTAGACTGCCGACGATGCTCCGGTAGAGTGTTGCTTCTACCTTCGCCGTGGTACTGGCCTTTGTTAGCTTCAGCGGACGAGGCGCACCTTGTGCTTGACAATGGCGCCGCGCTCATCGCGCTTGACCTTGTACACCAACTTTAGGCCAATCAGACGGCATCCTAAAGGTGGATCGATGAGCTCCCAAGTCTCGTTTTCCTCGATCGCCTTCATCTCCTTCAGCATTGCCCGTCGCCAATTTGCATCGCGCTCGGCCAGTGCAAACATGGGTGGTTCCTCTGCACTGACGAGAAGCAGCTCTGGGTCATTGAGCAGTCGTCCCGCAAGGCCTGAGGACCCTGTGCCACCGACGATATCGTCCAGCCTACGGAACCGCACCTCCTCACCATCGTGGAAGGCATCCATGAACTCAGTGATGTCGCTTGGAGGTGAGGAAAACTCGATCGGCGTCGATGGAGTTCCCTGTTCCACCTGAGTGGTCGGCACAGCACCTGGAGTGCTCGGCACTACTCCTGGACTGCTCATCACCGCTCCTAGAGTGGTTGGCACCCCTCCTGGAGTGCTCGGCACTAGTCTTGGAGTGGTCGGCACCACTACAAGGCCTCTTGGCTCCGCTACGGGAGCGTTTGACACCCATCCTGTAGTGGTCAGCACCACTACAGGACTGCTCGGCTCCACTCCTAGAGTGCTCGACACCCCTCTCAAAGTGCTCGGCACTGCCCTAGGAATGCTTGGCTCTGTTGTTGGAGTGGTCGGCACCTCCTCTCCAGCGTCTCCACCACCATGGATGACCAAGTGCTTGACGACGAAGGTGCTAGTGAAGCCGCTAGCTTCCCCCGTGCTCAGACTGTCCCAGTCCTAGGCTGCCTTCTCGTCGAAACACAACATCGTGCGGGACAACCACCTTGCCTCCGCGTGGGTCGTAGAGCTAGTACACCTTGGTACCTTCCTCGTGGCCCAGGAGCACCATCGGTGTGCTCCTGTCCTCTAGCTTGGTGAGGACCGGCTTTGTCTTCCTAACGTGGCCAATGCAGCCGAATGTCCGGAGGAAGGACACGCTCAGCTTGTGCCCATACCAAGCTTCGAACGGCATCTTGCTATTCAGGGCCTTGGTGGGCGTGCGGTTGAGGATGAACACCACCGTGGTCACCGCCTCACCCCAGAACCTTGCTGTCATGCCCTTGGCCTTCATCATGGATCAAGCCATGCCGACCACCATCTAGTTTCACCACTCCACCACGCCATTCTACTATGGCGAGTACGGCACGGTGTGGTGTTGTACCACACCCTAATCCACGCACTACGCAGTGAACTCCACCGCAGTGAATTCACTGCCGTGATCAGTCCGCAGCACATGCAGCTTCTTGCCGCTCTCCGCGTCCGCGCGCGTCTTAAACTTCTTGATCGCCTCAGCCGCCTCGTCCTTGCTCGTCAGGAGTTGCAGCCACATATAGTGACTGCAATCATCCACGAGCAGGAGGAAGTACCGCCGACCACTGTTTGTGGCTGGCGTGATTGGCCCACAGAGATCACCGTGGATGAGCTCGAGAGCGTTCGCCACGCGATACTTGGCCACCTTTGGGAACGACAGCCTCCTCTACTTCCTAGCTAGGCAGCTATCACACAGCTCACCTGCGTGCGACATCGCCATCAGGAGAGTGGCCACATTATCCTCATCAGTCTACGCTAAATGAGCCTCAGCCTTCTTCTCATGCTCGTGATTTGGGCACTCCTTTGCCCAATGGCCCGTCTTTCTATAGTGCCGGCAGGCATTGGAGTCGACCTTCTTCTTCTTCTCTGAAGAAGCCTTGCCGCGGCGCTTGCCGTCACCACCACGGCTGGAGGAGGCTTCCCCGGACTTCTTCCGGGCAGCCCACTCCTCCTTTGTCAGTAGCAACTTGCTACTATCCATCGTTGCTATGGCCTGCTCCATGTGCTCGTCCACCGCCCGTAGATGGCCTATCACATCCTCAATGGTGAGGGTGGACAAGTCCAGCATCGTCTCTGTGGAGAGAGCAATCTGGATGTAGTTCACCGGCACAGAGTGGAGGTACTTGGAGATCGCCTCTTCTTCGTCGATGGTGACGCCGTGGCTCATCAGCTTGCTGATAAGCGACTACAGGTGGTGGGAAAAGTCCTCCACCGATTCACCATCCTTGAACTTGAGGTTGGCGTACTCCTGCTTCAGCAGCTGGACCGTCGCCTTCTTTGCGCGGTCGGAGCCGACGCGCATCGCTGCAATGGCCTCCCACGCCTCCTTAGCAGAGTTCTTCGCCTCCAATGGCTCCTTGTACTCCGTTGGCACAGTAGCGAGGATAGCCTCCAATGCATCATCTTCTTCATTGTCAGTGCCCTTGTCAATAGCATTCCAGAGCCGTCGGGCTCTGAGCTTGACCTTCATGGTCACCGCCCACTCATCATAGTTGGTGCGAGTCAGCGTCGGCCAACTGGTGCTGCTGACCTCCCACAGCGTGCGCACGATGACCTCCTGTCATGGCTGGACAACCACAGCAGCGCCGCTGCTGTTGCCCATCTCCAAACCATCTGTCATCGCTAGCGGTTAGTCTAGCGACGGCGCTTGTACGGCGCTCTGATACGACTTGTGGGCCCCTGCATCTCTGGCATGGGTGAGCCAACCGCTCACCAGCGTTGCCGACCACACACTATGGCTAGAGATAGAAGAAGGGAGGGAGAACAGAGCGCGCACATACAGCATAAGCACCAGCATTGACCGGGGCTCTGCAGAGGAGATGTCAAAACTGAACTCGCTCACTTTACTGAGTTGCAGTGGGAAGCTATAAATACAACTCTACCCATCTAATCCTAGTACACAGACATGCTAGACTGCCATGCTGACAGCAGGGCTGACTTTGGTGCGTGCCACTGCTGTGGCTATAGTGCGACAGGGGAGCCTTTCGGCGTCTGCTCCTGTCGCGGCTACAGTGCAGCAGCAGAGAGCCCTTTCGCCGCCTGCTCCTGTTGCGCGTTCACACGGTGGGAGAGCAGCAGATTACTTTACACGGCAGAGGTCTCTTACCAGCAGATACAGCTCTCCCCAGTCGTCACCTACAGCAGCGACCGCCACTATGACCACCAGTACTATGGCAACCTTGACACGATCCTAAACCTGGACGAATTCAAGTGCCAAGAAGCTCACAGCGAACGAGCACAGCACAAGAACGGCCGTGGCGGCGTGTCCAAGCCCTACGTCCGCCACCTCAGCCCAAAGAAGAATCCCAAGCCAGGCTCCGGTGGACAGAGGGCGATCAAGGCGGCCATGTCAACTGTGGCAGGGATGCACATGGTCAGGCTTGCCCAGTGGCGGCAGTGCTGCTACCAGATGGAAATGGCAGTAGCTGCGCCAACCAGTGGAAGCAACAACTCAAACCAGCAGCAGCACGTTTTGTCGGAGCGGAAGCGCCGCGAGAAGCTCAACGATAGCTTCAAGGCTCTTAGGACAGTGCTCCCCCTGCATCCAAGGTACTTATTGGCCACTAGATTATTCATCCTCTTTCTTCTGAATCAACTTATCTGTCAGACCATTTCTAAAAGAAATATTTCTTTATCCTGGTAGAAAGATAAAGCATCCATACTGATCAGAGCAAGGCACTACGTGACCACTCTTGAGTCTAGAGTGTCTGAGTTAGAGGAGAAGAACATGATGCTAGTAGAGTTGCTGCACCACCGCAACAACGGAGGCGATCAAGGCGATGTTTCTGGCAAAAAGATTGAGGTCGATATTGATATCAATAGAGAAGCATGCGAGGTAAAGGAAACATCACAGGAATTTTGCCTGAAGATAATGGTAGGGTCAGAGTGCAATGCCATGGATGATGTAGTTAGTATACTTGAGCGCCTCAAGTAGATAGGGGATGTGAGATTGGTATCCATGGACACGGGCAGCAGAGCCACCACCTTAACATTACAAATGAAGGTATAAATATGCTTACCATGTTTGATTTATGAATAAAATGGAGGTATACATAAATATCCTTACCCTGCATGAATTTTGAGTTTAAGTTCATATTTTTTTCACACCAATGTGATGAGAGTATTTAATTTGGGTTTAGATATGAAGAGATTATATTTGGACACTAACTGCACAACAAATTTTTGAGGTTTGCAACTCGCACAAATGTCTCATACGACACACATCACATGATTTGGATTCTCAATCAAGAAGTCAGTTTTGTTATTAGGAAAATGTGAAAAGGTAGAGGAGTATTTTCCATTCTGAATTTCTGATAGAATGCATAGTCTTGGTTGTTGAATTGAAGATAAATAATGGTGTGGACTTCTCTTGGTTGTTTCCCAAAAAGATTCTAAGAAAAGTGAATTCATGATATCATACTTGTTGAACTTGAATGTCATATAGTTCCCCTCGTCAAGACTGTCTTGTACAAAACCGGCTCTGTTAGCCTAATTTGTAGGTTTTGGCGCGGCCTCCTTGGATATGTGTTGTTCTTTTCATTCAAAATATGGTTTGTTTGCTTATCAGTTTTCTCTGTCGATCAGTTCATCAATGAATTAATCATTATTTAACGATCCCTTTTTTTATGAACGTCAGTGAATCTGATCTCTTCCAATATTATTGCTGCAGTCTAGCAGATGGTATGACAATATCCTGAAGGAATATGTCATAAAGTGTCAAGGGCACCATGAAGTCAATGATAGAGACAAGCTAAGCTTTTCTTTGATCGTTCGATTCAAATGGGTGTGAGATTGAATTTTGTGGTTTTTGACAAGATCACTTAAGCAAAGTGACCAGGCATTAATGAAAATCAACCAAAATGTCAAACGTATCGTTATATTCAAGGAGATTGATTTTTTATATCATTGAGTCTTGAGCTGAATGTGGAAGTCAATGGAGTAACCAAGAAAAAGCTCTTAGATCTTCAATTTTGAATGGTATCCTAATACTATAGGACTCACTACTGCTGAAATACACATCATACGTGCCTTCTCATGAATCTAATCCATGCTGGTTATCGAATCGCAAGACCGCATACCTACTCAAAAGTATCCGTGTCAGTTAGGTAGCTGATGTAGATATGATGCAAGTATCTAGCTTGTTGAAGGACCGAGAACAACGACAAGAGAGAGGTGAATGGGAGATGAATCTATTTTTCTTTTGATTTCGGCAGCTGTTCCAGATCAATTCTGAAAACACTCGCAGAAAACCGGATTCTCCAAAATGAGTTCACGCAGGCCAACAGGTGACCAGATGCAAGAAACCTTAGAGAACACAACGGGGAAGAAGGGAAAGCTAATCGAGCACGAACCAGAAAAAAACCCGAAAACTCAGATCACACCAGATATGTCCAGTGTGCATACCGGTCTTACCGGACTTTTCTGGTATGAACGAGATAGCACTAAGTCACTTTGGGAGAAAAAGTGAAAACCCTATCAAACGATGTCCAAAAATTATAAAATTTGAGACACAAGCTCACAAACTATCGCAATTTCTACTCCTCCTAACTTGGCTGGAGCATTGCTGCTCGCAAGTGAGCAATAACGTTACTGGAGTCTTGCAAAGGCTCAGGGAAGCTCTTCTCTTGAGCCTGTAGATGTAGGGTTCTTTTTGTGCAGGTGAGGTTATTTTTTGTCTTAGTAAAAGGCGTGTGTGTTTTTCTAAGAGATTAGGAGTGTGGGTGTGTGTTGTAAGGGCTTTTGCCCCTTTTTCTTCTTAATACAAAGATACACAACTCTCCTGCATGTTCGAGAAAAAAGGACACAAGCTCACAGTACCTTAAGGAAGCAACCCACCAAATTTTAGCTCCAAACTCAAAGGTTTGAATACCAGAATTGTCTAGTATTCACACCGGACATGTCCGGTACGTATGTGCAAGCTACAACTAAATATTTCAAGAAAAAAACACTGATTTAAATCAACTCCGATCTATCTAAAACTTTGCAGGGGAATTACTGGGGGTGTTGAGAGGATATTCTCAGAGCATCAACACCAAGAACTCAAAGGAACTCAATCAATCTCGGAAACCAAATCCAAAAAGGGGATTTAAAAAAAAATCCTTCCCAAGGGTGGATTCTTACGCTCGAGATGAATCTTTCCAAATCCTTTGGTAGATTAATTCATCATGGGTCTTTGCACGAATCCAACAACTCAAACCATCCACAAAAGTGCTGGAACGCAAAACTCAGAAACAGAGAAGGGAGGGGAACCGGAGAAGGAAAACTCAAAACCAACACTGATGATTGCTTTTTCTCCCGTACAAAACGCAACGACTCCATGCCCAGCCAAGCTGTCCACGTCGCCTCCATTATTCTCCTCCGTTGGATCTTGCATCCTGTGGCCTAGTTTGCTAGGAGCCGATTCTCATCTGGAGCGGCTTCTCATCGTTCTCTCTGGCTTCTTCGGCTTCTCCTTGCTTTTTTTTGTCTTCTCCAGCTTCTCACCCGAATCTAGCGAAACGAATATATATCCAGCTTCTACTTTCCTTCCCGAAGCTTCTACTTCTCCTTCCCCTCCTCTCTCACTCTCCTATCCACTTGCTCCCTCTCTCTCGACGTGACCAGGGCGATGACCACCTGCGCGAGAGGGGCGGCGTGATTGCGGACGCCCTCCTCCTCCCTGTTAGTAAATAATGTAAATAAAGATCGAACACGAGACACAAATTTTTACGTGGAAAACGTTTGTGGAAAAACCACGGGCGCCAACCTATGATCTTCGCTATATGATGAAAGTTTATAGAACTCAGGGAATACAATGAGTCATCAGCTCTTCCCATGCTGCTTACAACATGTATTTATAGGATGGACTGACTGCAGTCAAATACGGAAATAAATCGGCTAATAAACCTAACCCGAACCGCGGGTCCTCTAGGCGTCCCCGTAAGACTCATGTTAGAATTCGGATCATACTCCAACAAACTTTAGCTTGAGATGAATTCCATCTTGTAGCGAATGAAGTATCATCAATCAACTCACTTCAATAATAAATAATCACCGACGCCAAAAGTCACTAGGACTTAAACTGTAATACCAACTAACCTTGAGCGCAGCTCAAACTTAGCTCCAAGAATAGGCTTTGTCAACGTATTATCGGAATTATCATGAGTATTTATCTTGCACACCTTAATATCACCTTCAGCAATGACACCTCAAATAAAATGACATCTCACATCAATGTGCTTGGTCCTTTCATGAAACATTTGATCTTTAGTCAGACAAATAGCACTCTGGCTATCACAATGTATAGTAGTGCAAGAAGTAACCCCACTAAGTTTAGAGTATAAATCTCTCAACCAAATAGCTTCTCTACAAGCTTCAGAAATAGCCATATATTCAGCTTCTTCTGTATTAGATAGAGCAACAGTAGCCTGCAAACTTGCTTTCCAGCTAACAGCACAACCACCAATGGTGAAAACGTAATCCATGAGAGGCCTCCTCTTATCTAGATCACCAGCATAATCAGAATCAACATAACGAACAAGTCCATCTCTAGATTTTCCAAATTGCAAACATGCATTAGAAGTACCTCGTAAATATCTAAAAATCCACTGAACAACTCTCCAATGCTCCTTACCAGGATTAACCATGAATCTACTGACAACACTCAATGCATTAGATAAATTAGGACGAGAACAAACCATAGCATACATAAGAGAACCAACTGCATTGGAATATGAAACTCTAGACTTGTACTCAATTTCATGTTCTGACTCCGGACATAAAGCTGAGGATAATCTGAAATGTGCAGCTAACGGAGTACTCACTGGTTTTACATTATGTATATTGAAACGACAAAAAACCTTTTCAATATAACCTCACTGACTGAGGTATAACTTGCCAGATTTTCTATCTCTAACAATTTCCATACCAAGAATTTTCATAGCTGCACCTAAATCCTTCATCTCAAATTCCTTATTCAATTGTGCCTTCAATTTAGCTATTTCTGATTTTCTTTAGCAACAATCAGCATATCATCAACATAATGGAGCAAATAAATAGCTGAGCCATTAACAATCTTCAAATAAACACAGCTATCATAATCAGACCGCTTAAAACCATGAGAGAGCATAAACGAGTCCAATCTTTTGTACCATTGCCTAGGAGATTGCTTCAAACCATAAAGAGACTTATTTAGTCTACAGACAAGGTTTCTTTTCTAGGAATAACAAAACCTTCAGGATGGTTCATATAAATGTCTTCTTCCAACTCTCCATGTAATAAGAATGTAGCTTTAACATCTAGTTGCTCAAGTTCACAATCATGCATGGCAACAATACTAAGCAAAGTGCGAATAGAACTATGCTTAACAACTATGGAAAAGACATCATTAAAATCAATACCTGGAATATGGCTATAACCTTTAGCAACCAAGCTTGCTTTATACCTTGCTGGTTCACTAGGAGAAATACCCTCCTTTCTTTTAAAAATCCATTTGCAACGGACAGGCTTTTTATTCTTGGGCAATTTCACTAAATCCCAAGTACCATTCTTTTCAAGTGACTCCATCTCATCTTGCATAGTGGCCATCCAATTGTTGCAATCAACAATAGTAATAGCCTCAGAATGATTAGAAGTTTCTGAATTACCTTCAATCTCTTCTGCAACACTCATAGCATAAGCAACATTGCATTCTTCAATTAACCTTTTAACTGGTTTGGGCTGCCTTCTGGCCCTACCAGCAGCAATAGAATGTTGTGGGGACTGCACAACTGGAGAAGAATGCTCAATAGTAGAAGAATCATCAACAATTGGAGAAATTTCAACAATGGGTGCATCTTGGGCAGCAACATTATCATTATCTGGTGCATCAATTAAGTGATCCACTTGCACACTTATTTTCTCTCCCTCAACAGGAGCATTAACAGATAGGTTGTCCTAAAACATAGCAGATTCATTAAAGATAACATTCCTACTAAGCACAACCTTCCGAGTTTGGGGATTCCATAATTTATAACCTTTAACACCAGGTTGATAACCAAGAAATATGCATTTAGCAGCTCTAGGCTCCAATTTACCATTATCAACATGAGCATAGGCAGTACAACCAAAAACTCCCAATTGCAAATAATCAGCTGGAGAACCAGACCATACCTCAATTGGAGTTTTCTTATCAAGAGTAATGCAGGGTGAATGATTAATAAGATAGCACGTAGTGGAAGCAGCTTCAACCCAAAAACACCTATTGAAACCAGAATTAGACAACATGCAACGGGCCTTAGAGATGATAGTTCTGTTCTAACGCTCACTTACACCATTCTATTGAGGCGTATAAGGAATAGTGTAGTGCCTAACAATGCCTTGAGACTTGCAACATGCTTTAAACTCATGAGAACAAAATTCCATCCCATTATCAGTGTGAAGCTTTTTAACTTTCTTTTTAGTTTGATTTTCAATCATAACCTTCCACTCTTTAAATGTTGAAAATGCTTCTGATTTATCTTTCAAGAAATAAGGCCATACCTTACGAGAATAATCATATAATGAGAACCACCAATAGAAGGCTTGCGAGATGGTCCCCATAAATCAGAATGCACATAATCAATAATACCTTTAGTTTTATGAGTAGAGATATTAAACGACACCCTCTTGTGTTTGTCAAACACACAATGCTCACAAAACTTCAACTTACTGATGCTATGTTCATCAAGAAGTCCTCTCTTGCACAATTCATGCAAGGCTTGCTCACTCATATGTCCAACACGCATATGCCAAAGATTAGTAGCATCAAAATTAGATGGTGAATTAGAAATTACAGTAGCATCACCTATAATTGTAGTACCACGAAGAACCTTTTGACACCTTCAAAACTCCATCTCCACTGGAGTACTTGTACTCTTTACCATCAGGAGTACTGTAACATCCCAGATGTTAAAAAGTAATTAAAACTTGATCATGAGCATCATTATGCATAATCATCTAACATTGTGACATAAATGCATTCATGTTTTATTTATAGCTCATCCATGTTGCATTGTGGTGTTTCATATATTGCTTATAATATGTTTCATGTGTTGCATGAAATGATGTCAAGGTTATTGATTAAGGTTCTTTGTGAATTTATAGATTAATAATTTCCTTAAATAATTAAAATTTTGTTAATATAAACTTTGTAGTGCTAAGTATGTGCTTTCATATGAAATCAAAGTTTGATGATATTTACAAGTCAAGCATGTTTAATTTTGAGCTCAAAGATTGGACTTGATATTGAATTCCACACTTGGCCAATTTGTCCAAGTCCCGAAAATAAAGTTATTAAGTTCAGCTTTTGTTGAATTATTAAATGAATTTTCATAAGTAAAATTTGGTCAACCTTTATTTCATTGCTTGGTCCTATACTTGAGCTTTGATAATGTGCATTTGGTTGAGGTGTTTGATTATTGGTTGCTCATGAATTAAAACCCAAAGTTACTAAGAAAATCTATTTTTTTTTTCAAAATCTAAAACTGAAACCCTAGGTTTAGTTTCACTGAACCCATGTTTACATCTCAACATCTCAAAATTCTTTGATCATTTGATCTTGAGCCTTAAAGCAATGTTGAAGATCAAGGATCAGAGAGCAAGTTTTATTAAGGTAGTTTTTCCAGTTGCTTTGCAAAATCGAGAGAAAATGGGAGTGGAAGATGAAGTTTTAGTTGGCTACTGTAGGCCGACGAAGCAGCTGCCACCGAGCGGCTTGCCACTGATGCCACTGCCTCTTCGCGTCGCTTCTCACGTGCCTGGCACACAACAACTTGCGTGGTCGAGTTCAAGCAGGTGCTGGCCCAGTTTGGGAAGCTGCCCTCATCGCTAAAACACCCCGCCGCCAGTGTCCTCCCATTCTTCCTCCTTCAGCGCCGCCACCGAGCTCCTCTAGCTGCCGCATAAAATTAGCCGCCGTCTTTGTCCCTCAGTTCAATTCCTCACACCCAAAGCTCCGTCTACTCCTAGCGCATCTACTGAGCCTGCTCGCATCACCTATGGCCACCAGAACCAGCCTCAGTGTTGGTTCCCATCGCGGCTGTAATAGAACTGTCCAATTTATAAGAGCACAAGTACAATAGCAATCACCGAAGCGATCAAACTATCATACTTGAGCCCATATAAATCTGGTAGTTCGATGAAATCATGAAGGATCTCGAACCAACATACAAGCCAAGATCGTACATGATTCAACATAACATGTCACATTTTACATCACAGTCCACAGATGGTTCACAAGTATCTCACATACATCAGAGTTCACATAGTTATTACAACCCAAGTTCAAATAGTGGAAGCAAAGTAGTTTGACATCAATATCACACTTAGTTTAAATACATGCCAGTACCACGATCATTTCCAGCGAAAGCATAACAGAGAGGATAACTTAGGAGTACCATGTCCCATGGTTTAGTCCTCATCCACGGCAGGATGAAGGCAGTTCTTATAGTACCCATGATACATCATATCATCTACAACAAGAGGGAATAAACCTTGAGTATGAGAATGCACTTAGCTAGACTTACCCATCATAAACCAGAATAATATGACACCAAGGAGTATGCAAGGCATTATCGGTGGAGTTAGCTTGACAATATTTTGCATAAAAGCTTAAGTAACATAACCTGGAGATTTAATATCTTTAGCATCAAATTGAATACCTATTCAATTAAGCATCTCTAGATTAGCACCTGTACTAGAGCAATCACATGATTAAGCTAACAAGCATTAGTAACCATATCCGGGGTATTAATTTGAGCATCATCATAGCCATCAAGTTCCTTCAATTAATGCTATGTTGCAGCTGCTCAGTCAAGTTCTCACTATCCAGGAGAGACGGTGACTCGAATCGATTCCAACCAGCTGGGGAGTTATTCCTAACACAAACCCATACTTCATCCATTGGGGTCACGTTGGGTCACGTTGGGTCACCTTTAGTACAACTCAGGTACAGTTGTGGGTTCGATTAGCGCCACACCCTTAGGGATACTACCAGTTTGCTAGGAAGTTCAAGCCCAGCCTGCCCTTGGACTCACGCCACTGGCTCCCCACACACCCTTAATTCCTCTAGTGTGCGCAGTTTCACTTACCGGGTCCTGGCCTGAGTTGAGCTACTCAGCTTTGCGGTCGGAACAGCTTATCTGGCTAACTAAGTGCTAGGCGTGAGTTCAACATGACATGAGGACGTACAGCAAATCGGTCATTAACCGACACAGATGGGGATAAATAGGTACTAAGATCTCCATGCATTGTTGCTTCTCTATCACAATCCTACCCTGTCTCCTTTTAATCATCAATACATAGTTATTTCCTAGATAGCAATTATAGCCAACCGTGACCAGATATCTACCTATATCTTGCAGGTGACAGGAAATCACCCGACTTCTACCGGACTAAGCATGGCTAAGCATATATTCGATCCTAGACCTACATAGGATTCAAGATATATTTGTCTGGACAAGGAAAGTATAGGCAACAAGTGGTTCTAATCAACCCTTAGTACTTAATGCATCAATATAAAAGGACTCAAGTTGATATTTAGAAAACATAGGAGACTTAGAATGCTCCGGGGCTTGCCTTTCAGAAATGAGGAAGGTTGGTGATCAGGACACTCAGGAAGATCTTCCACATTGACTCCTCCTTCTGCCTAAACCTCCTGCTCCTGGGCTGCCTGTTGCTCCTCCTGACGCTCAGGTTTGAACTTGAGTAGCGTCACTCCTTCCGGGGAACCTATTGCATGCATATGCACAAATGAGTATCATGAATGCATAAGAGATGAGATGACATGATGAAGTGTATACACATGAGCATGGTTATCTGCAAGATGTATGATAAGTTTAACATTCATTGACCAAGTAGATGTATAACTTTCTTCTAGTTGAGCTTTACTGAGTAGGTGCATATGTCTTCTATAGTACAAGAAACATATACTCACCAAGTTCTAGTAACCTAAGGTAAAGTTGTTCATCATTAGTAAGAGGCTTAGAACCTACAACTAACAACTAATCTCAATTAGCCTAAGCATCTTCACAAGCATCACATAAGACAAACAATTATAATTTGACTTAGTCATTTCCTGGACTGTAAACAACAGCTACTTATTTTGGCCATATCTAGAGTTATACTCAACCAAATACTATGACCTTGTACTTTCTGGAAAGCTTAAAAACTGCCTACAACTTTCTTATAGTCATCTGAAGATGATTCAATGGCTATCAAGGTTAAACAAAGCAATTCCCTAGATCTATCTAGAAATTCTAGAGAATAAGCATTTCTGGAGACCAACTTCCAATAGCTATAACTCTCAAACCATTTAGCCTATTGCCATGAAAATTTGACACAAGCAAGATAAGTAAGATATCTATAACTTTGTTATTGACAAGATTCATAACAAACATAATTTTACCCATGCAATTTACTTAACAACAGAAACTGTCCAAAACAATCACTATAATTGAATTATAGAGCAATTAATATTTCACTACACACAAACAATCAAATCTGGGCACAACCAATGGTACCAACAGTTCATAGACATCATATACGCTTTAGAAAACATAATGGTCAAGCCCAAATAAATTATTTAAATACCTTTATTAATATATTTGGACACTAAGGTGAAATAAGGAACATATATCAAAATGCATAGTAAATTATAAGAAAATTGCAGTATCTCATATATGCTCCCAATAGGCTACTGTATAAATTTAATGCCAACTGAACAAGTATATCATCCTCTATAAAAATGACAAGGTACATTGGCTTATTTTAGTGAAAATGGTTTGACCTAGTGAGAAGTGTCAAACAATAGATTTTATATTTTTCTTAACCTCATCTAAGCACAATAACACTATAAAAAAATTGCATGACCATATGTTACCTATTTTTATTCTAATGAATTTCACCAGAAATCACCATTTATTTAAGGTTAAATAGAAAGACCCTATTCAAAATAGATTTACTGAGGGTTTATCATTTTTCCTAGCTAGAGCATGTTAATACAAACTCAACAAAATTTGAATCATATTTTTATCACTTCCCTAGGTCAAGATATGCATTTTACAAGATTTGAACTAAGTGAAAAACACTTTATTTTCCCAATTTAATTTCCTCGAGAAACATGCCAGAAATTGTGTATTTTATATTTTTAATAAATACTACACTTCCTAAGGAAGCTAACAAAATTGGAATCACACAAATTGGATAACCCTATCTCCAGATATGAATTTTTGAAACATGTATTCAAATCTATGAAATAAATAAGAAAAATCAAAGAACACACAGACTGACAGATGGGGCCCGCGGTCAACGGGGCCCGCTCGTTAGTGAGACCAAAACAGGGCACGACATTTGACCGGTGACAACTCACCGACGGCAAGGTCTCCGGTGAAACCCCAGGCACCATCGTGTTCCTCTCGTCAACCCGCACCCAGGGGTACCCTAGGTTGGGTTGGCGGCTCACCAGAGCAAGCTCACTGGCGAGCATGGCAAATGGCGGTGGCACGCCGGTAGTCTTCGGCCATGGTAGGCTACAGCGAGGACGGTCGTACCTCTATGATGACCTAGCACAGTTCTAGAGCAAGATCTGGCCACGGTGGAGCAGTGGGGGAGCCTGACCGCGTGCATGGCGGCACGATGGCGCCCAACACACATGGTGGGGCTCTCTGTTCTGGCTAACCAACGACGAGAGGTGGGTCTCCATCTTCGTGGTGGGAGCTAGGGTGTACTGGCCACGACGAGCTCGAGCTCACGGCCATGGCGAGCACGGCGGGAGCGTCAGTGCGTTCCCACGTGATGGTATGGTAGCATCTACCCTAGCTCTATCCTGAGCAGCAGTGACCTAGGGCAACTATGGACCAGAAGATAGGAAGGCGGGAGATGCAGTGGAGCGGCCTGCCCACGGCGAGCTGAGAGCGCGGCAGTGCTCTGGTGGCAACGACGATGAGGACGAAGCAGAAAGCCGCTTTACCTTGGTTCGAAGGGTGGTGCTGGTGGCTCGAGGAGGTGGGGGTGATGGTGGAGCAGCTGTGGCTGAGAGGAATCGACTGTTGGATCTGTAATGGCGGCGAGCGAGCTTGGCTCCGCTCTAGCTAGGCGCGGCGAGAAAGAGAGCGAGTGAGACCGAGGAGGGAGCAGCAGGGGCGTGGCCCTCTTGTCCACGTGCTGGCCTGACCGGCCTAGCCATCGATGGCGTACGGCCACCACATGGCGGCCATGGCCTGGTGCGGTCGGCCACTGACGTCGCGCGCGTTCGCGGTCATTAGAGCCTGGCGTGCATGTCTGACAGTGCAACTTTGTGACCATATAACTCCTAATCCGTGGTGAGTTAGTGCAAGGTTTGTGAACAAATCTTGTAGAACTATGTAAGGGTTACAAGTTTGCTTTAGAAATCATCTTCTAATTCGCAATGGTTTGGATGTTACATCACCTCAAAGTCAGGTACCTTGAAACTGTAATCAGCGACAACACTTAGATTTTTTTTCAAAGTCCAAAACAATATTTTCTTGCTACTTGTGAGCTATTTTTGAGCATGCTATGCACTGAGTTAGGTCTTGGCCCAAAAATGAAAGTTATTACTCTAGTCAAGTACTACAACTTTGGTCAAACTAGTAACTTGAAAATTAGAGTTTCTAGAATAACTATGACTTGGGGCTGTTTTGGTCCATGTCATGAATACCAAACTTGTTCCATGTACCATCCTAAACATCTTAAGGTGTTTCTATGGCCCCACAAGCATTTCATGCATTGGTCACACACTATGGCAAGCATATACATGCATATAGCTATCATCACATGTAACAAAAGTAAGGTGATTGAGATAACACTTCATATTCTTATGCTCATGGATGCTCAATGATGCTCATGCTCATGAATGCAAGTGCCCAATGCATGCTTAACACTAGGGTGTTACAGCGGCAGTGCCGACATGACCACCGCGTGCACCTCACCGTGGCCAGCTCGCTCTAGAGCCCCTCTCGCCATCCTAGCTTTCATTTCAGCTTTGCCTCGGCTCCGCGATGCTCACCGGCTTATCCTTTTTACCTCTACCATGCAGGACGCACCAGAATGCTACCTCGCCGCTAAGTTCATGCCACTGCATTCATGTTCAGTGCCGGTGTAGGGTCGAGATGGCGGACTAGAGGGGGTGACTAGTCCTTTCTAAAATTAATCACGCTGGCTATCCAAAATGCAAAATTAAAACTATTAGTCTAGCCAAGACTATACCCCTCTATCTAAGTCCACAAGCACCTTATAAAGATCATAATTAGGCAACAAAGGTGCCAGGCTAGCTAGAGCTCACCTAATCAATTCTAGAGTAAGGTCACACAAACCTATGCACTAGTACTTTGGCAACCGCGGAGCTCCTACACATGTTAGTGATGTAAAGGCACAAAGCTCCTAAGCTCACTAGCAATGCTCAATAACAAGGCAACTAATGGCAAATTAGAGAGCATAAATTACTTAGCTACATAAACTAAGCAATGTGAATAACTAGGTTACTCAAACAAAATTAGTCATGCAAGGGAGCTACTTCTACGCTACACAAGCAAGAATGTAACTAGCAAACTACACAAGTCAACTAATTATAAGAGCAACTACACAAGCACAATATATGAAATGTAAATACAAGCTTGTGTAAAGGGGAATGCAAACCAATGGGAAGACAAGGATGACACGATGATTTTTATCCCGAGGTTCACTTGGTTGCCACCAAGCTAGTTCCTAATGAGACAAGCTCCAAGGTTGCTGCTGGTCCTCTTGCTAGTGGTGACCCACTAGTCACACTCTCCCACGTGGAGTGCTTACCACAAGCTCTAGCACTTGACCCGGCCAGACCACTTGTCACCCTTCGTGTCTCGCTCTACTAGTGTTGCTCTTTGTGGCTCCTACGGGGTGAGCACAATCCCCCTCACAATCACTTCTCCGGAGCACTGCACAAACTTCTTTGCGTGCTTCGACTGAGACCACCACCAAGCCATCTAGAAGGTGGCAACCTCCAAGAGTAACAAGCACCACCAGCTTGTAACTCGATCACCTAGTGTCACTCGATGCAATCTCACTTTTCAACGCACTAGAATCACTCACTCGCAATGGATTCGCACTTCTCGCAAGCACAAGTGAGTAAGAGGCTTATCAAACCAAGCAAACATAAGGGCAACACATCCCCAAGGTGCTCAACCCGCCAAATGCCTGAGCTCGACCCCTATTTATAGCCCCCAAGTCAAATAGAGCCGTTGGAGCAAAGCTGCACTTTCTGCGAGGGCACCGGACACACCGGTGCGATCATCGGACACACCGGTGCGGTCATCGGACAAGGGGTGGCGGTGCCCCCCAACGGTCGAATCCAACGGCTAGTTTGACTAGCCATGGTCACCGGACAGGTGGTTCTGGCACCGGACAGGGGGTGGCAGTGCCACCCCGGCCAACACCCCGAAAACCCTTCTCTCTAGAAAAATAGGGCGGTGCACCGCCGTCACCATGGCGGTGACCCCCTCGCCTCAGCACTAAAATCACCACCCTCAGGGAAAAAGTGGTAGTGCCACCGGACAACACCTGGCGGTGCATCACCCTGCACACGGAGGTGTACACCATCATGTCTAGTGACAACCTTTTTGCTGCTGCTTGAAACCAAGTCTAGGTGGGCACCACCCTAGGGGTGGCGGTGCCACCGGACAAGGTACGACGGTGCAAGCTCCAACCCCTGCTCTCGGCCTCGACCAGCCGGTCACTGCCACTAGGGTGGCTGTGCACCGGACAGGGGGTGGTGGTGCCCCTAGGGCAGCACCCCAAGCCCAGTTTCACCTCCTTTCTTCACCTTTTGACTTCTCCTTTGCAAATGTGCTAACACCACCAAGTGATCACCACCTTGTGCTTGTGTGTCAGCTTTTCACAATCATTTTTTTTCAAAGGATTAGCACTCTTTTCTCAACACCACTCGATCCTACCACATATGCAAAGTTAGATTGCTCAAGTGGCACTAGATGACCGATATGCAAACAAGTTTGCTCCTCTTAATAGTATGGCCATCTATCCTAAACCCGATCATGCACTTCTCTACACAACCTTTGATTGGTGAAATGAAATGCCCTACAAATATACCTTTGCCTTGCGCATTCCATTCCATCTCCTCCATCGTTGATGCAACACATACACCAACCAATCACCAAATGAAATGATCCAATTCATATCATCATGTGATCGTATTGGTTCATTGATCTTGACCTCACTTGCTTTTCACCGTTGCCTTTCAATCTCCCCCTTTTTGGTAATTGATGACAACTCTACAAAGATATGGAAATTAAGCTCATTTCAAGCTAGCACTTCATATAAGTGTAAATTGCCAACTTGATTTGGATGTTATTCTACTTGTCCAACATTTAAGCTCTATGTCAAAATTTGGATAAGCACCATAAAACCTGACTTGGTAGTGATAACTCCCCCTACATGTGTGCTCAAATGGTTTGATTTCAAGTTTGCACACATGCATAAATATGAAATTTGTGGGAGTGTTACCACTACTAAGTGATGCTAAGGTGTACAGAATAACCTTTGAAGCGTGATACCAATCGGAGTTGGACTTTTAACACCATCCTTAGCATCATGAGTAGCTAGGCAACAAAAACACTAGAAACTCCATGAGATTGACGTTATAAGCAAGGTTCTAGTACCACATGTAAAAACACAAGTCTAGCTACTTGTAACACCCAATTTTGCATAGCAAAATCAAGTACTCATATATGTGCGCCCAGGATGTCCAAACACACACATATATCACAAATTGCAATAATATCAAAGTAAACTACTTATTACATCGCATATCTCATCTTAATGTTAATACATGGTTTGCTCATTGGCAACATTATTACACACCGTAGAAAACTAAACCCAATCTGCCATAGGGACTCCAACTGGTGAACATCTCCTAGTAGTCCTGGACAACCTCCGGAACTCCTCATATACGTTATCTGTTACCCATTCGTGATTTTCATTGAATGTAAAGCAAGTGTAAGCTCACCATGCTTAGCAAGTATATCAAAGGGATCTATGAGGCTCAAAGGCTTGACACGGTTTGACTGCGGTTCGCAATTTTAGTTGATCAAGTTTTAGCATCCTGAATCACTACTTTAGTGAACAATCCCAAATCCTAAGTGATAATAATATATAATCAAATTTATATCAATTCCCAACCATCCATAGTAACCACTAATCATGAAGGATCCAGACCGCTTGTATCCGTGAGCATGGCTGTTATAACAAGTCAAATATTTCTACAAAAATTGTACATCTTTACCCACCAAGCCATGATTCCCAATGCTGGGGTTTGCAAAGCCCACAACACCTCTACCTAGGAAGTGTGGCAGGGTTTCACTATGTAACCCTTCGCTAATCGCATTAACAAGTCATAGCTGCTAAGGTTTTAGCCGTGTAGCCGTATGTGGCCCTCCTCTAGGAGTGGCACGCGTGGTCGCGGCACAGTACACACACCCTAGCAGGAAAGGAAACATACCAACTAGTGCCCCCCTCTTGCCCTTACGGAAAGCTACAGATGAGCTAGTACAATCTAGTTAACAGGTTAAAGTCAGAGCCATATGACACTCGGGGTTGTACGAAACATCCTGGGTGGCCGCTTCAGGATTAAGTCCTTATGGAGAGGCACTAGAGTACTCAACCCCGTACTCTAGCCCCCTATATGTTGCTAAAAAGCTCCATTTTATCACATTACATAATGCCTTTAGTCATGTTTAACATTTATTTTATGTTAAGCGCTGCAACATCTATTCAGAATGCATACCCAAACCCTAGGTAACAAGGATATGTGGTACAAGTAATAATCTAGGTAAAGTCCTTAAGGGTATTTCAAATTAGACACATGCATGAATATGAAGTGTAAAGTTCATAGGTACAAGGGGCCTTTGGTACACTTGCCTTCTTCAAAGTTATCCTAGTACTATTGATCTTCCTGTTGGTCTTCAGTCACCATGAACTGCTCACCCTCTAAACGTGTTCCAATGCACAAATCAAGCATCCAATCCAATCATTACATGCATACAAATAGACTTCTATTAGAATAGTACACCAAATAGTAGAAACATAGATTAAAAATTTTATAAAACTATTCTACGTACTGCTACGAACATGTGAGCGAAAGAATCACTCAAATAGGACTTAAAACGCAAAAGTTATGCATGAAATAAGGTTCAATGGCATTTCTGTAAATAACTCGAACTCATTTTTGAATTAAAACAATTAAAATCTGAATTTACATGGTTTATGGACTGCGCATACTATTTCTAGAAACTACAGGGACTAGAACGAATAAAAACAGGACTAAAATGTATATATTTTGAACTGGACTAGACTGCGGGTTGTTTTTTCTGGAAACTGAGGGGCTGTTTTGCAAAATAGGCGTGGCTTGACCGTGGCGGCGACTGGAGAGAGAAGAAAGGGTGTGGGTGAGTGAAATCCGAGTGTCGGGTTACCAAAATGATGAATTGAGGGTACCTACAGTCGCGTCGGGTCACGGCGGAGCTCCGGGAGGCGTCAGCGACGGCAATTGAGGCGTGGGGGCGGTGGATTGCCGGTGGCGGTGAGAGCGTGAGCATGGATGGGAAAGGAGAGAGGGAGGGGGTCTAGCTTGGGTTTTGTAGGCGGGCAGTGCTGTGATAGAAGGAAGGGGAGCGGGAGGCGGGCGGAATTGGTCGCCTTCTCTACACGCGCGACGGCAGCGACTTGCTGTGCTTGGCAGCGCCATCGCCGGGCGGCGAAGAAGGAAAGGGAGCGCGGGGAAGAAAGGAAAGGGGCGTGGGCGCTGATGTGTGGGTCCTGCATCGCAGCGAGAGGAAGGGAGAGAGAGCGAGCGTTCAGGCGGATGGCGGGCGGGGCTAGCGACGCGGTGAGAGGGAGAAGGGAGCGGGCACGTGCGGGCGTGACGCGCTGCGGTGAAGGCCGAAGCGGGAAGGAAAAGAGAAGGGAGGGGCGGCTCGGCTGCTAGCTAGCCGAAGCCGGGAAGGGAAGGAAGGAAGGAAGGCTGGGCTGGTTTCGGGGCTGGGCTGAAAAGGGAAGAAAAGAAGATTTTTCAGAATCAAATTCTTTTCCATTTCTAGTTTTCAAACCCAAGCCAAATTCAAATGAGATTTGAATTCAACTTCAAACATTCTGGCCCTACACTCAACCAAAAATAGTATGCTTCGGCATGAATGCAACAAACATGTTTCTAAAACTTATAGTTAATTTTTATTTAACCAAAATTTATTATTTGGCCTAGGTTAAAATTACATAGAAAATTAAATAAATGCTCAAAATTAATTACTAATTTGCAGTTGAAATATTTGGGTGTTACAAACCTACCCCCCTTAAGATGAATCTCGTCCTTGAGATTCGGATGGTTCAAAAAGATTGGGATAGTCAGATCTCAGATCATCCTCTCTTTCCCAAGTTGCCTCATCCACAGAGTGTCTGTTCCACTAAACCTTGCACATTCTTATTATCCTGCTTCTTGTGATTCTCTCCGCTATTTCCAAGATTCTCACTGGATATTCTTTGTATGATAGATCCTCTTGGATATCCAGTACTTCCAAGGTTAACTGCTCCTTAGGTACTCTCAAACATTTCTTAAGTTGTGATACATGGAAGACATCATGAACACCTGAGAGCTGTTCTGGTAATTCTAGTTGGTAAGCAACTTCTCCTCTCCTGTTGATGATCTTGAAGGGTCCCACATACCTAGGTGACAACTTTCCCTTAGTATGAAATCTCTTAACTCCTCTCATAGGTGAAACTTTGAGATAAACAAAGTCACCAATTTCAAACACCAAATCTCTTCTTCTCGTGTCAGCATAACTTTTCTGTCGAGACTGTGCAACCTTCAAGTTTTGCCTTATTGTTTGTACCTATTTCTCTGCCAGTTGCAAAACTTCTGGTCCAAAGACTTGACTTTCCCCTGTTTGATTCCAAAACAGTGGTGTCCTGCACTTTCTGCCACACAACGCCTCAAACGGTGCCATCTTAAGACTTTTCTGGTAGCTATTATTATAAGAGAATTCGGCATAGGGCAAACTCTTATCCCAACTTGTTCCATACTATAGAGCACAAGCTCTCAACATATCCTCTAAAATCTGATTTGTTCTCTCAGTCTGCCCATCTGTCCGAGGATGATAAGCTGAGCTAAAATTCAACTTTGTGTCCATGGACTCATGCAATTTCTGCCAAAAATGAGATGTGAACTGTGTACCCCTATCTAAAACAATCTTCTTTGGTACTCCATGTAAACATACAGTGCTTTCCATGTATAGCTCTGCCAACTTTGCACCAGAATAAGTTGTCTTGACAAGAATGAAATGTGTTACTTTTGTCAGACGGTCTACAATTACCCAGATAGAGTCATATCCCCTCTGTGTATGGGGTAATCCCACTATGAAATCCATTCCAACTTCTTCTCATTTCCACTTGGGTACCTTCATAGGCTGTAGTAAACCCGCTGGCCTCTGATGCTCTACCTTTACTCTTTGGCACGTATCACATATGGCCACATGTTCAGCTACATCTCTTTTTAGTCCATACCACCAATATCTCTCTTTAAGATCGAGATACATTTTAGTACTCCCTGGGTGTATGGAATAAGCCGAGTCATGAGCTTCCCTCAAAATAGACTCCCTAATAGACTTCACTTCTAGCACACAAATCCTTTTGCCAAACCATACTGTTCCTTGATCATCCATGTGGAATCCTAGGGCTTTACCAATCACTATACGTTCAGCAATATCCCTGATCCTCTCATCATTTAGCTATCCCTTACGAATCTCTCGTTCTAGAGTAGGTTCTACCTCTAACTCCATGGTGTTAGCCACAATACCCAAATTCAGGTACTCAAACACCTCACACAACTCTCTAGGTAACTGAGTTGTATAGGCCATGTTCACATAACTCCTACTCAAAGCATCTGCTACAACGTTAGCCTTTCCCGGGTGATAGTGTATCTCCAAATCATAATCCTTGATTAACTCTAGCCATCTGCGCTGCCTCAAATTCAGATCTGACTGTGTGAATATATACTTCAAACTCTTATGGTCCGTATAAATCTCACACTTATGACCAATCAGGTAATGCCTCCAAATCTTGAGAGCATGTACCACAGCTGCTAACTCTAGATCATGAGTCGGATAATTTAACTCATGTTTTCTCAGCTGTCTGGATGCATAGGCAACAACTCTACCCTCTTGCATAAGAACACAGCCTAGACCTTGCCGTGAGGCATCACAATAGATAGAGAAGCTTTTGGTAAGATCAGGTAAGACAAGCACTAGGGCAGAAGTCAGTCTCTTTTTCAACTCCTCAAAACTATCCTGACATTGCTTAGACCATACAAATTTGGCATTCTTCTCTAACAGAGCAGTCATGGGTTTTGCTAACTTAGAGAATCCCTCGATGAACCTCCTATAGTACCTAGCTATAACAAGGAAACTCTGAATCTCACTAACATCCTGAAGTGGCTTCCAACTCAACACATCTCTAACCTTCTTGGGATCTACTGCTACTCCTCCATTAGAGATTATGTGACCAAGGAAAGATAGTTCTTTTAACCAGAACTCACATTTGCTAACCTTAGCATAGAGCTGATGTTCTCTAAGCTTCTGCAACACTAACCTCAAATGTCCCTCATGTTCTTCTTCATTCTGAGAGTAGACTAATATATCATCGATGAACACAATGACAAACTTGTCAAGGTACTCCATGAATACTTTGTTCATCAAATACATGAAGCAAGCAGGTGCATTGGTTAGACCAAAGGACATGACTGTGAACTCATATAGTCCATATCGGGTCACAAAAGCAGTTCTAGGAATGTCATAACGTCTTATTCTCAACTGATGATATCCAGATCGGAGGTCGATCTTGGAAAACACACAAGCTCCTTTCAACTGGTCAAACAGGTCATCGATTCTAGGCAGTGGATACTTGTTCTTAATTGTGACCTCATTAAGTGATCTATAATCTATGCACATTCTTTGTGTACCATCTTTCTTCTCTACAAACAATACTGGTGCACCCTAAGGTGAAGAACTAGGTTGGACATAACCCTTATCTAGCAATTCCCTTATTTGTTTCTTAAGTTCTGCTAATTCATTCACTCCCATTCTATAAGGTCTCTTAGCTATGGGTGCAGTTCCAAGTAAAAGTTCAATTATAAACTCAATATCTTATTCAGGTGGCATACCTGGTAACTCCTCAGGGAAGACATCTGGATACTCATTTACTATCTATATATCCTCTATGGTTGTGCCCTCCAATTGATTAACCCAACAGATTTCTGTGGCTGACTGTGTTGCCACATACTCAACTTTCTCTCCGGATGGAGTGGTAAGATTCACGGAACTATTCCCACAATTAATGACTGCCTTCCAGGACCTCAACCAATCCATACCCAAGATAACATCAATACCAGATGAGTCTATGACTACAAGGTTGGCTTGAAATTCTACCCCCCTATGATGAGACTAGCAGCTAAGCATATCCAATTTGCTTTCATTTCCCCTCCAGGTGAGTTTACTAACATGGGTTTCTTCATAACACTTGGGAATACCATGCTTCTTTATGAAAGTATATGCTATGAAGGAATGCGAAGCACCAGAATCCAAAAGTACTGTAGCTAAGTTTGAGTTGACAGGAAACGTACCAATCACCACATCCAGTGCCTCCTGAGCTGTTTCTATAGTCACATGATTGACTTTTCCCTGGACATAGTTCTGCTACATGTTAGTCGTCTTCTTGGGGTATCTGTTAGAGTAGTGTGCTAGTTCTCCACAATTGAAGCATCTGTTATCATTAACTGCATTTGGCGCCTTTGGTGCGCCATCTATGGAGCATTGGGGACATTATTCCTCATAGGAACGTTGTTGGATTGCTGCTGGCACTGGACTGGTGCCTTATACTGCTGCTGCTGCTATGCACGCTATGGTTGCTGGTTGCGGTTGACTAGACCGGACTGACCCTGGTAGCGCTGCTGTGGTTGAGTTTGTTGAGGATTGGTACGGAAACGAGAGTTGCTCCCAGGTTGCTGTCCTTGGAACTTCCTCTTCCTGTCCTCCATCTGGCGGCGCTTGTTCTCTATCACCAAGGCCTTATCCACCAACTGCTGGAAACTAGAAAAAGTATGAGACAACAGTTGGTACTAGAGACCATCATTAAAACCTTCCATGAATAGCTCCTGCCTCTTCTCATCTCATCCACCTCAGTAGGTGCATACCGTGAAAATTGTATGAACTTGTCATGATATTCAACAACAGTCATGCTCCCCTGCTTGAGAGGCAAGAACTCCTTCTTCTTCTTCAGCTTCATCAATCCAGCAGGCACATGATGAGAGCGGAAGGCACTACAAAACTCTAGCCAAGTGATGGGGTTAGCTTCAGTATGGCCAAAGCGGAATGAGTCCCACCAATCAAGTGCAGCCCCTTGCAGCTGTCCAGAAGCATACAGAACCTTCTCCTTGTCATCGCACTAGGCAATCTCCAGTTGCCTCTCAATAGCACGTAACCAGTCGTTAGCCTGGAGTGGGTCAGTGGAGTGCTTGAAGACAGGTGGATGTCCTTTCAGAAACTCTCCCCTCTCATCTCTGACTTGAGGGACTTGAGGGGGTGCATTCCCATTCCCATGCCCCATGTTCTGCATGTTCTGAGCCATCTGTTGAAGTAACTGGGTTTGCATCATCATCAGCTGCTCCATTGTGACAGGAGGTGGTGGTGGCATGTCCTCGCCTCCCTGGTTGTTCCTCCTGGTGTTCACCATCTATAGATACATCATATAAGTCTCATATGTCTACAATATATAATCTTTAGAAGATAAGGGTCTAATAAGAGTAGGTATCACAAGATCAAGACAAGAGATATATATAGGTTATACAAGAAGATAATTGTTATGAACTTTTCTAGCGAGTTGGACAAACAGCAGTTCAGTAAAATGAGCATATCTTACACTATGTTTATCATCTGATTGCTAATTTTACCTTTCTGGAAAGCTTATGAAATTCTTTACAATTTTCATTTAGAATGCTTTTTCATATTCTTATGTTTACTTAGTTAAAAACAGATGACAAGCAGTACTGTTCCAGAATTCTGACAGCACAGAAACCTCAACTTACAACAGCTGTATCTCACAATTTATAATAGGTATTGAGGTGATTCTAGAGCCAAAAGAAATATGTAGAAGTCTACTTATCTCCATAAAATTTTCATGACCATTGGACATGTAGAACATGAGATATGAACTGATAAAGATGGACTGCTCAGAATGGACAGCAAGATAAAAAGAAACCAAACTATTTATTCATATTATGCTTAAACCTTAACCTTAAACTAAATGACTGTGGACATGCCCACAAGTCATCACAATCATGCCAAAAATCCAAATCAAACATTGTTTATTATGACAATCATCCAACCACACAAGTATCAATTGTACAACCATTAAAAGAAAAGAAACTAAACACTCTCTCACGTATCTACGCGTGTTTATTACATATTTTTAAGACTTCCTCCTATGGGTCGATGTTGGTGCTGGTGTTGGGGTCTCTAAATTCTCCTCTGTTCCTCGGGGGTGACTGAGCAGGAATACCTGGCGCTTCCACATCGGGACCTCCTTGATGTTGCTTTAGTGTAGCATTCTCACGGGCAAGCTGTAGGTAGGCCTTCCCCATGACATCTAACTCATCCAAGACCTGGTCCAAATCAGGGTTGGTCTAAGCCAAGCACAATAGGGTAGGCCTAAGCCTCAGGTTCACCTCTCCAAGTGGTGCAGCGATGTTGCAAGTAGACTGGCCGCTCCGACGTTGGGGAAGATAACGATCCTCCTCCTAGGCAATGTCGTCGAAGTGGCGGTCGCGGTTGACCACCAACGCCTGTCGAGCAACATCCCTGATGGCGGCTGCACGTGTGAGCCATGTAGTGATGGCATGGTGGATGTAGCGCACCCGAGTCCCTTCATGGATGTACACTTCTATCTCCCAAAAGCCAGTGTAGTCGGGGTGGGTCCAATGCTCCGTCCTATACTGAACAGTGCACTTGGTGTGGTAGCGGCGTACGAGTGAGAGAAGCTTGGGGTGGTAGTAGGCATCTCCTTGCAGATCATAGTGGATCTCCATGGTCCACCCTTGAGCTAGCAGTGCATCATGGTCATCATCACCATTATTTCCACCGTCTCCTCCATCTCCATCACCATTACCACCATCACCTCCATTACCATCTCCACCATAACCACCATCACCATCACCACCATCATTAGAATCAGAATCATCTCCATCATCAGGATCACCAGCTCCCTCCTGGCCACCCTGTCCATTCTGTTCCATGGGCTCTTCCTCAGATTCTTCTATCTCAATGGGCTCCTCAAACATGGGCCCCTCTTCCGTTTCTTCATCCATGGGTTCATCTTCCATCACGTCCTCTAGAGGTTCCCCCATGGGCACCTCCACAGGCGGTTCCTCCTCCATGCTCCTCAGAGCCTCCACCAGATGTGCAGGAACGCGCTTGCCGAATGTGAAGCTTGTCCTCCTGGTGGGCATCACGATGGTCCTCTTATAGGGTGTCAGCTTGGTGCGGGCCATCTATAAGATTGAAAAGGTTGAGTATTAGAATAAGATAATTTTTGCAACAGATAAAGGACAGAATATAAGCAAAAATTTTATAGCAAATTGAAGGTAGTAAAATAAAGGTAATGTGATCCTAAAAACGTCCATTTCTAATTAGGTTGATCGTCCTACAGTTAGTTATAGCTCTGATACCAATTTGTAACACCCAATTTTGCATAGCAAAATCAAGTACTCATATATGTGCGCCCAGGATGTCCAAACACACACATATATCACAAATTGCAATAATATCAAAGTAAAGTACTTATTACATCGCATATCTCATATTAATGATAATACATGGTTTGCTCATTAGCAACATTATTACACATAGCGGAACACTAAACCCAATCTGCCACAGGGACTCCAACTGGTGAACATCTCCTAGTAGTCCTAGACATCCTCCGGAACTCCTCATATACGTTATCTGTTACCCATCCGGGATTTTCATTGAATGTAAAGCAAGTGTAAGCTCACCATGCTTAGCAAGTATATCAAAGGGATCTATGAGGCTCAAAGGTTTGACACAGTTTGACTGTGGTTCGCAATTTTAGTTGATCAAATTTTAGCATCCTAAATCACTACTTTAGTGAACAATCCCAAATCCCAAGTGATAATAATATATAATCAAATTTATATCAATTCCCAACCATCCACAGTAACCACTAATCATGAAGGATCCAGACCGCTCGTATCCGTGAGCATGGCTGTTATAACAAGTCAAATATTTCTACAGAAATTGTACATCTTTACCCACCAAGCCATGATTCCCAATGCTGGGGTTTGCAAAGCCCACAACACCTCTACCTAGGAAGTGTGGCAGGGTTTCACTATGTAACCCTTCGCTAATTGCACTAACAAGTCATAGCTGCTAAGGTTTCCGCCGTGTAGCCGTATGTGGCCCTCCTCTAGGAGTGGCACGCGTGGTCGCGGCACAGTACACACACCCTAGAAGGAAAGGAAACATACCAACTAGTGCCCCTCTTGCCCTTACGGAAAGCTACATATGAGCAAGTACAATCTAGTTAACAGATTAAAGTCAGAGCCATATGACACTCGAGGTTGTATGAAACCTTTAGTCATGTTTAACATTTATTTTATGTTAAGCGCTGCAACATCTATTCAGAATGCATACCTAAACCCTAGGTAACAAGGATATGTGGTACAAGCAATAATCAAGGTAAAGTCCTTAAGGGTATTTCAAATTAGACACATGCATGAATATGAAGTGTAAAGTTCATAGGCATAAGCGGCCTTTGGTACACTTGCCTTCTTCAAAGTTATCCTAGTACTGCTGATCTTCCTATTAGTCTTTAGTCACCATGAACTGCTCACCCTCTAAACGTGTTCCAATGCACCAATCAAGCATCCAATCCAATCATTACATGCATATAAATAGACTTCTATTAGAACAGTACACCAAACAGTAGAAACATAGATTAAAAAGCTTATAAAACTATTCTACTTACTGCTATGAACATGTGAGCGAAAGAATCACTCAAATCGAACTTAAAACACAAAAGTTATGCATGTAATAAGGTTCAATGGCATTTCTGTAAATAACTCGAACTCATTTTTGAATTAAAACAATTAAAATCTGAATTTACATGGTTTATGGACTGCATGTACTATTTCTGGAAACTACAGGGACTAGAACAAATAAAAATAGGACTGAAATGTATTTATTTTGATCTGGACTAGACTGCGGGTTGTTTTTCTGGAAACTGAGGGGCCGTTTTGCAAAATAGGCACGACTTGACCATGGGTTGACCGCGGCGGCGACTAGATAGAGAAGAAAGGTTGCGGGTGAGTGAAATCCGAGCGTCGGGTTACCAAAACAATGAATTGAGGGTACCTACAGTCATGTCGGGTCATGGTGGAGCTCTGGGAGGCGTCTGCGACGACGATTGAGACGTGGGAGCGGTGGATTGCCGGCGGCGGTGAGAGCGTGAGCATGGATGGGAAAGGAGAGAGGGAGGGGGTACGGCTCGGGTTTTGTAGGTGGGCAGCGCTGCGGTAGAAGGAAGGGGAGCGAGAGGTGGGCGGAATTGGTCGCCTTCCCTGCATGCGCGATGGCGGCGACTTGCCGTGCTTGGCAGCGCCATCGCCGAGCGGCGAAGAAGGAAAGGGAGCACGCGTGGAAGAAATGAAAGGGGCGTGAGCGCTGACGTGCGGGTCCCGTGTCGTAGCGAGAGGAAGGGAGAGAGAGCGGGCATGCGGGCGGCTAACGGGTGGGGCCAGCGACGCGGTGAGAGGGAGAAGGGAGCGGGCTCGTGCGGGCATGACGCACTGCGGTGAAGGCCGAAGCGGGAAGGAAAAGAGAAGGGAGGGGTGGCTGGGCCGCCAGTAGGCCAAAGCTGGGAAGGGAAGGAAAAAAGGCCGGGCCGGTTCCGGGGCTGGGCTGAAAAGGGAAGAAAAGAAGATTTTTCAAAATCAAATTCTTTTTCATTTCTAGTTTTCAAATCCAAGCCAAATTCAAAGGAGGTTTGAATTCAACTTCAAACATTCTAGCCCTACACTCAACCAAAAATAGTATGCATCTACATGAATGCAACAAACATGTTTCTAAACCTTATAGTTAATTTTTATTTAACCAAAATTTATTATTTGGCCTTGGTTAAAATTACATAGAAAATTAAATAAATGCTCAAAATTAATTACTAATTTGCAGTTGAAATTTTTGGGTGTTACACTACCATCCTATGCATGCTAGTTATCATTTCATCATTCAAGTCCTATAACTAGCATACAACACACAAGCAAGCATATAAAATTTAAAAACTTATGCAATGCAAGCAAGCATATGAATATTCACATCTCAAGAATGCAATTAATCAAAGTTCATGAGCTTGCTCCCCCTACTTGTGTGCTTCTCTTGTCTAAGAATTTTGATCCTTCTCAATTCCTCAATGTTGCTCCCTCTTTGTCCATTGTCCATGTCCAAAACCCCAATTGTAATATCTTTGTCTCAATATCTCCCAAAGCTTTCATATCTTTGTACAATCTCTCCCCCTTTGTCATCAATTTCCATAAAAGGTGTGCTTCTGATTGATGCAAAGGCTTGCATTGGGGTAGATAGTTGAGGCATAAATCTTGCATTTTTTATGGACACCACTTGTATAGCTCTTTAGACAACATGTGTAGGATCTTATGACCTTGATACCAATTGTAGTGGGGCTCCTCCCCCTTTGTTCAAGTATGGGTCATTCACTTGATAATCTTGAGCTCTTCTTAGATGAGGAAAGCATTCTTCATTTGATGATCACTTAAAGTTGAGGATCACTTATGGAACACCTCTTGTATGAATGATACCATGTGTAGAGATATGATACCACGTGTATGATTGATTTGACAATAAAAACTATTTCTTGAACATTTGCTATCTTTATGAGTACCACTTGTAGGATATCACTTGTAAGTTGATCTAGACACCACTTGTGAATTCTTGATGAAATACTTGAGTCTAGATTCCACTTGAAACAATCCAAACTAGATATCCATTTGCATTGTTGTCTTGTTCTTGTACTCTTGTTACTTATGATGAGCTTCTAAGATGACTTCAACTAAATTGATTTGCCTTAGCTTCCAAGTCCGGTTTGAACCAATGACAAGCTTCTTCACACCTCTTACAAGGGTTAGCTTGCCAATGTTGTACTTGTCACTTGTTAGCAATCTAAATTAAATCAAGTACTTGGGTTCACTAGCTCATGAACAAACTCATACACTACCACTAGATTCAACTAATCATTTAGGAAATAGTGGTAGGCTATGAATTTTAAAATTTTATTTGTCATGCATGATCCTATAAGGCATGTACTATATGCACTAACCTCATACTAGTAAGAGATGAAAATGATCATACACATTACAATGATACCTTTGCTATGTTGGAGTAGAGGATAGTCATATAGATTCCAATTCATCACTCCAATAGCAATGTGAAGTCCAATTATTAGCATGGTGAAGATCAATCATCAATATGAAGTACATTATTCACCTATATGAATTGAAACCACTAATGATAAAGTGCACTATCTTGTTGTGGTTGGCTTGCTTCTTTTCTTGATCAATGCTTGTATGAGAGCATCAATGTGAAAATACTACTTAAAATATCATGACTAGCTCCCTTTTGGGTGTTGCTTGCTTTTCTTGATCAACCCTTTTGATTGCTTCAACTAAGCCTCTCAAATGTTCCTTGGATCACCACTTCCATATTAGCCTTCCAAGTACCGCACTTGGTTTACCTACACATAGGCGGCAAGCCCCCTACACTAGGAAGAAGTGACCTCTCTTGAAAGAACCATTCTAGATACTCACTTGAATTGACTTTGTTTGATTGATCCAAGTGATGGACTGAACTTGATGAGTAATCATGAAACCTTCTTTAAGTCCTTTTCTTTCTATTTGTTTAAGTTCTTTTCTTTCGACCAAATGATTTCCAATTGTTATTAAAACTTAAACTTCATCTTCATCTTGAGCTTGGTCTTGATCTTCCATTTGAATACTAAATGTGTGCCAAGTACACTCCACAATCAAATGGCCTTGTACTCTTTTCTTGTCATGCTTCTAGATCATCTCAAAACCAAACTTAGGTGCTTCAATCACTTATAAACATGTTTCCAACTTGAGGACATTTCAATCAAAGTGACTCTTGATCATTCCAATAATTGTCACTTTTCTGGCAGATTCTATACCCTTCAAAGAAATATGCATATCTCCCAATGTACAGACCCAAATGCCACAAAATTTGGTAAACATGTGATTTACTAAGTTGTATAGTACCTGTAAAAATTTGGGCTTCATTTGACTTCTACATTGCTACCAGATTTCAATTCTTTCATCACTGCTATATGCTGAAAATGGCTGTACTATATCTGACAAGATCTACTCCAAGATGGAAGCATCTCTTATCCAATTCTAATGAAATTTATACAGAATATTATACCATAAGTATATAGTATGTATGCCAAATTTCAATCCAATCCAAATATATTTGATCACTGAAACATGGCTAAGATCACAGCTCACTCAGATTTTGCAATATAGGACAGATTTCAATCACTTGAGCTATACTTCATCAAATGTGAATCAAACTTGAAATCAACTTATTTGAATACTTTCACAAGGCATAAATCCATTCAATCCACTTACTAAAGGTCATCTTATGAATTTATCCATTCAAACCAACTCAAATTTAATTGCTAAGCATTTATCCATTCAAACACCTCATAGCAAGCAACATATGCATATATATCCAATTCAAACAACTCATATGCACCCAAATGAATAAAATCAGCTAGGCATATACCTTGATTAGCTCATGATCATCCATAGCAAGCTTCAACTCAAATATTTGTAGGCTACCAAATATATCCAATAAATCACCACAACTTGATAAATAGCACTTGTATGTGATAGCACATTTGGACTTCACTCAATTTTCACTTAGTATTGGGTTTGGATGTGCACTAAACTTTATAACTTGATTCAACACATGATGAACAATAAGAAATCCATTGAATCAAGCCTCCAATGCCATGGTACCTACAAACAATCATCCACTTTTTGATGGTACCCAAACAAGTTTGGGTCCTCTCAAGTTAGGAGCAACATACTTAGGTATTGCCTTAGTATGAGTAGTGGGATGTTTTGCAATTGCAACCAATGAGGTACCATTGCCATCCTTTCTAAGCACAAGATTATCATCAATTGAAATGGGCTTAGAATTATTACCTAGGGGATATGAATGGCCATGTGTTCCCTTTCCTAGCATGAGTAGCACTTTCTCTTTGATTGAGCCTTCTCTTCCGTGCTCATATGGTGCTTCTCATTGCCTTGCCTCTCATGAGTTGCTTGAGCCTTCTTCTCAAGCTTGGTAGGACACCTCAAGGCAAAGTGTCCTATATCTTCACACTTGAAGCACTTGATGTGAGCCAAATCTCTCTTATCATCTTGATTCTTGCTCATTATCATGGCATCTTGATCAAGCATTGGATGCCTTGCTCTTCCACCCCTTCTTGTTTTCTTCTTCTTCATCACCAAATCATCACCATCTTCTTGGTTGACCTTGATTTGCTCTTGGGGTGTCTTTTCTTGCTCATCTTGTGGCTTTGGTAGAGGTTTCACTTGTTGCTTCACCAATAGCTTAGTTGGGCACATAGAAGTGAGATGACCCCATGTGAGGCACTTGAAGCACTTGACATGCTTTAGCCTCTCTTCTTCTTTCTTAAACTTGAGCTTCTCTTTATTGGGGCAATCATTTGCAAGATGTCCCACTTCATGGCATTTTAAGCACATGAAATGAGAGAGCTTTTCTTGTTCTTGCTTCTTTATTTCTCTTTCATATATTTTCTTGCCCCATCTCTTGCCCTTGATCTTGCTCTTGTTGAAGCTAATGCCACTCATGTCACTGTAGCTTATTTTGTTGTTCAACATGTGCTCAAATGTGACTTTTGAGTTGTAGCACCTCTCTAACTTGTTGCTCAATTTCTTCACTTCATTTTTAAGCTCATTGTTCTCCTTCAAAAGGTTAGTCTCACAAGATATGGAAGTAGAACAAGAATCTAAATGTGAAGAACATGGCATAGCTAATAAATCATAGCAAGAGGTGGATACATGCTTCTTGCCTACATCACAACGGTTAGCCATACTATGTGATTGATCATTTGACCCATGTGAAGAGCTCTCCTTCATTAGAAAGCCTTTTAGTGAGAAAAGCATGGTCTTGTACCAAGTTATCATGAGCAACACTAAGTTTCTCATGAGCTAATTTTATCTCCTCATGTGAACAAGTAGTTACATGAAGTAGATGCTTTTGTTGTTCACATGTGTTCTTTAGAAAAGAATTTTCATTTTTCAATTTCTTGGTTTTAACCATCTCTTTTTCTCAAGCTTTGATCATGCAACCATATCTATCTAGAAGCTCCTCATATGAATCAAGATCAATCACATTTGCATTAGATACCTTGGTGTCACCTTGTGACATGAAGCTATGTGATGTAGTGTATGAGCTTGTAGATACATCACTCTCATAGCCCGAGCATGATCCATCATCATCACCATCAAGTGTGCATGGAGTAGCATCATCATTGGTATCACTTGTGGCATCATCATCAATCTTGTTAAGTGATCTTGTGGTATGATCATCATCATCATCATCACTTGACCATGAGGCGGAGCAATCTTCCACAATCACCAAATTGTGGCTATGCTCAACATCCTCATGTGCCTCCTCCTTGGGCTGATCATCATCATCATCGGAGACCAACCCATACTTCTCATTGAGATGAATCCAAATCTCATGAGCGGTCTTCATGTTAGTGATCTCTCCAAATATGCAATCATCCAAAGATCTATACATGATGTTAGTAGTTTGAATGTCGAGATCTAGGCATTTCTCTTGTACTTGAGTTAGATTCTCTTCATCCAACACATGAGAAAAGCCTACATCTACCATCCACCACATTTTAGGACAAATAAACTTAAAATTGTAGATCATCCAATTTTTCCACTGTGCAAAGTGTGTGCCATAAAAAATGTGTGGACAATCAACATCAAGCCCATAAGTCACCATCCTCTCGGGTCGGTGAAGACCAAAAATGAGAGACCTAGCTCCGATACCACGTGTAGGGTCAAGATGGTGGACTAAAGGGGGGTGAATAGTCCTTTCTAAAATTAATCACGCCGGCTATCCAAAACAAACGTGAAATTAAAACTATCGGTCTAGCAAAGACTACACCCCTCTATCTAAGTCCACAAGCACCTTATAAAGATTGTAATTAGGCAACAAAGGTGCCGGGCTAGCTAGAGCTCACCTAATCAATTCTAGAGCAAGGTCACACAAACCTATGCAGTAGTACTTTGGCAACCGGGGAGCTCCTATACATGCTAGTGATGCAAAGGCACAAAGCTCCTAAGCTCACTAGCAATGCTCAATAACAAGGCAACTAATGC
Source organism: Miscanthus lutarioriparius (assembly GCA_904845875.1). Taxonomy (NCBI): domain Eukaryota; kingdom Viridiplantae; phylum Streptophyta; class Magnoliopsida; order Poales; family Poaceae; genus Miscanthus; species Miscanthus lutarioriparius. The sequence goes on along the minus strand of CAJGYO010000641.1, from coordinate 39,744 downwards.
CAAATTAGAGAGCGCAAATTACTTAGCTACACAAACTAAGCAATGTGACTAACAAGGTTAGTCAAACCAAATTAGTCATGCAAGGGAGCTACTTCTATGCTACATAAGCAAGAATGTAACTAGCAAACTACATAAGTCAACTAATTATAAGGGCAACTACACAAGCACAATATATGAAATGTAAATACAAGCTTGTGTAAAGGGCAATCCAAACCAACAGGAAGACAAGGATGACATGATGATTTTTATCCTGAGGTTCACTTGGTTGCCACCAAGCTAGTCCCCGTTGAGACAAGCTCCAAGGTTTCTACCGGTCCTCTTGCTAGTGGTGACTTGCAAGTCACACTCTCCCACATGGAGTGCTTACCACAAGCTCTAGCACTTGACCCAGCCGGACCACTTGTCACCCTTCGTGTCTCGCTCTACTAGTGTTGCTCTTTGCGGCTCCTGCGGGGCGAGCACAATCCCCCTCACAATCACTTCTCTGGAGCACTGCACAATCTTCTTTGCGTGCTTTGACTGAGATCACCACCAAGCCATCTAGGAGGTGGCAACCTCCAAGAGTAACAAGCACCACCGGCTTACAACTCTATCACCTAGTGCCACTCGATGCAATCTCATAATGCAACGCACTAGGATCACTCACTTGCAATGGATTCACACTTCATGTAAGCACAAGTGAGTTAGAGGCATATCAAACCAAGCACACACAAGGACAACACATCCCCATGGTGCTCAACCCACCAAATGCCTGAGCTCCACCTCTATTTATAGCCCCCAAGCCAAATAGTGCCGTTAGAGCAAAGCTGCACTTTCTACGAGGGCACTGGACACGACGGTGCGGTCACCAAACATGGGTGGCGGTGACCCTCAATGGTCGAATCCAACAGCTAGTTTGACTACCTGTGGTCACCGGATAGGGGGTGGCGGTGCCACCCTGGCCAGCACCCCAAAAACCATTTTCTCTGTGCACCGCCGTCACCATGGCGGTGCCACCGGACAAGGTATGGCGGTGCTAGCTCCAACCCCTGCTCTTGGCCTTGACCAACCGGTCACTGCCACTAGGGTGGCGGTGCACTGGATAGGGGGTGGCGGTGCCCATAGGGCAGCACCCCAAGCCTGATTTTGCCTCCTTTCTTCACCTTTTGACTTCTCCTTTGCAAATGTGCTAACACCACCAAGTGATCACAACCATGTGCTCGTGTGTTAGCTTTTCACAATCATTTTTTCAAAGGATTAGCACTCTTTTCTCAACGCCACTTGACCCTAACATGCATGCAAAGTTAGATCACTCAAGTGGCACTAGATGACCGATATGCAAACAAGTTTGCTCCTCTTAATAGGAAGACCATCTATCCTAAACCCGATCATGCACTTCTCTACACAACCTTTGACCGATGAAATGAAATGCCCTACAAATATACCTTTGCCTTGCACATTCCATTCCATCTCCTCCATCGTTGATGCAACACATGCACCAACCAATCACCAAATGAAATGATCCACTTCATATCATCATGTGACCGTATTGGTTCATTGATCTTGACCTCACTTGCTTTTCACCATTGCCTTCGTCCATCGGCACCAAGTCTTGCTCAAGCTTCACCGCCACGCGGTCCATCGCTCCAAAGCCTCCAACTTGCACTTCACGCTTGCAACTAGTCCATCAAGCCAAGTCTTGTCTTGATCTTCCCCACCTTAGTCACATGACTCAATGTCATGTCTCATATGGAATGAGCTCCTTCATCACATGTGTGAGCCTTGTAACAAATCCAAGCAATTTCACCTCCATAGCATGTATTACTCACACACATGTACCTATGGACTAATCACCTATGTATCTCACATTTAAACACATTAGTCCACCTAGGTTGTCACTCCATTACCAAAACCAAACAAGGACCTTTTAGCCGGCAGCCGCCCTTGCTCTGACCCCGCCTAAAATGAGTAGTGCAGTGGAATCATGGTGAGCTCTTAGATGTGCCTGATGCCTCCGTTTAGACTCTACCATGCCGAAGTATCTGGCCCGCCGTTGCACCGCCGAGCCACCATGGTCATGGTCATGTAAGTCCTAATCCGATCAACTAATAGCTTGGTCATGTTCGTGAGGTTGTGAGGAAGCCGCTGGTGCTGTCCCCATCGCTAGAGACCTCACTGATGGTCACTTCCGCCATGCTAGAGTGCCATTGTGCCACCATGGCCGGCAAGGAGCTCGCCGTGGTGCTGAAGACATTCATTTAATACCTTGAATCAATGCACGGGATGAGGGGGATCACGTCGGGGTAGTCGCCGTCGCCGGAGACCTCGTCGCCGACGTGGAATCGGCGGTCAACCGTCGTGAACCCGTGGTCAAGCGTAGGGGCACTATTTGGTTGACCCCGGCCCCGCTAGTCAGTGGCTGTGGCTAGCTGGGGCTGGGTGAGAAAAGTTTTTCAAACGGTTTTGGATATTTAGAAAATGTTAAAATGTGTAGTTTCTTATTTAATTCATAACTAAATAATATGAGTTGCTAAAATTATGAAACTTTTTGTGTAGCTTTGTTATGATGTTATTAATCATGGAAAAATATGAGTTTATCAAAATCAGTAATTTTGCTAGGTTGAAAAATTGCCCCTTTTAATTAATAAATGGACCTTCCATGATTTTTATAGGCTAAAATAATTGTCCTGTGATCATGAAACTTTTTGTGTGTGCTTTACATACTTAAACCTGCCTTCATGAAAATTATGGTACTGATTTGATAATTTTAAGTTATCAACTTAATTACATGCTTTAATTTTTAATTAATAAATACCTAAATAATTAGGGTAAATCACAAAATGACTTTGCTGTATTGAGGAGTTGATTGTAGACCTTGGGACACCAAACCCTCTGTTGTTCCTTGGCAAATTAAATTGTTTCCTTGATGTGTTTATAATCAACTTGTTAGTTAATAAATAAAATAGTTTACTCAAATGAATAGTTGGTAAATACATGTGATTAGGTCATGTCATGATACTTGCTTACCCTTATGGTTGAACTTGGTGTAATGTTAAGTTAAATACTTTGCCTTGCTTGACTAGTATAAAGTGATAAGTGTTGCTTTCTTAATAATCACATAATCCACTTGTTTATATAACAATTAATATGCCTTAATTATTAGTTCCTTATAATGATCATGACTTAAGATAGATGTTAATCTCTTGCTAGTCCATGTTAATGTAACTTATTTTATGATAGACAACTAATTAAATTTGTTAGTTAAATAACTAAAATGCTTTTATAATACTAACCCTAGTTCTTTGGTGAGGGAAAGTTGTACTCAACTTTCTTAACTTGGTTTTATCTTCTGTTATGCACTTGGATGTCTTCCATCATGCATAATGTAATGCATTCCATTATGTTAAGCATAGCATCATTTATTACGTGTAGTTCATACGAGAGTGAGAAGACTCGTGTTGATCAAGTTTCGGAGGAGGTCCATCCACCAGCGGTGTTGGTGCCAAAGTCTAACTTCTGGACCTTCCTGTGGAAACTAACCTTCTCTGCAATGCAGGCAAGCCCCGGAGCATAAACCCTTCTCTAGTATTTACAAATCTTTATTACACTTTAAGTCTTGTGAGATGTGCATTAAGTAATTAGGAGTTGGTCGAATACCATTGCTGCATGATTACCTTGATATTCAGGTATCATTAGTCGTACCCTGCTAGTGTGTGTAGGTCGATACCTCTAATGCTTAGTATTGCTTAGACTTCGATAGAAGTCGAATGATGGTTTCAATGTTCGTGAGAAATAGGTTTAACTTTGTTCTTCTCGGCTCTATTTATGGGTCGTAAGAATACCATGATAAATGATAATGTTAAATTGAGACCAGCAGAACTTGATGTTATGTTAAGTGTCCTTGAGCAGATAGGTTCGCCTGGTCGTGCTCATTCCTCCTGTGTCGATTGAGGACCGTTCGTTGTAGGCTTGCTTGTGTCGAGACCTTGCAGTACTGGCCACATACTCCGGTAAGCCTAATACCTCGGCTATCCCATTATGTGAAAAGACAACCGTGCACTAGGCGTGGGAGATGGTGAGAGTAGTGTGTACACATCCTGTGATTCTGTTAAGGATGAACGACGTAGGGAGGTGGAGTACTGTGCTCTCGGGTAGCGTGGACCGGTTCATGTTTTGGAGGATCAAAGTGAAGGTTGATATATGTAGGTATAGGACCTGCATATGTTGTGTGGTAAGGAAACCCTAGTTGGGCCTAATCGATTTGAATCGTCGTGCTCCTCGGTTATGGAGACTCAATCAACTACCCTGCATCGTAGTTAATCAATGAAACATGGTTACTTATGGATATGAGATAAGTTGAGATGAGATGCTTAAAGAAGTGATTGAGCTAGATCAGGTGCAAACTGGATACTACTAATGACTTAATACCTAGCTAAAACATTGAAAGTAAGGATTCATTTATAGTAAGCTTTTCTGCAAAAGTTCTCTTCCTTCAAACTTTCCTTTAAGCCAGCATACCCTTAGAGTCTTTTCTTTTGGTCGGGTAAGACTTGTTGAGTACCCTCAAGTACTCAGGGTTTGTTAACCCCTGTTGTAGGTTCTGACTCATGCTGCTAATCAAGGTCATGTTAGTGGGCTCGACATGATCTGGACATCCCTTCTACCTTAGATACTTTACCTAGGTTGCTTCTATAGATCTACTCACCTTTTGGAATTTAGATTAAGTTTTTACCTGAACATGTTTTGTAAACTAATGTTATAAGTCTTCTGCACTCCGATGTAAGATATTTTTGCACCAAATGTTATAATGTTGTGGTAACTCCATGTTGATCCTGTATGAATTGTAAAATGTGGATAATTCGAGGTTCCCCTAGTACACCCGATAGACTACCAGAGTTATCTGGCTCTCGTGTGTAGCAGTCAAAGGTCTTTAGGACTATGATAGGTACACATGGGGCCATATAATTTGGGTGGTTCTACCGCAAGTACTCAGAGAAATAAGATTCTTGCTCATGCATGAAATATGCCTCATGTTAGTCAAAGTTCTGACAATGCCATCATGCATCTTAATTTGAATGGATCCAATGCCAGCTGTATCACATGGACTATCATCCACCAATCTAACAGAACCTCCACCTTGAAGAGAATCATAGGTGACAAACCAATCTCTATTAATATATATATGAAATGAAGTAGTGGAATCAAGAATCCATTCATCAACACTATTTGCACATCTAGCAAAAGCAACAAGCAAATCACCATTGGAATTATCTGCCTTAGAAGCAGCAACAGAAGCATTACCTTCATCATTGAGTCTACCTTTTTCTCTATATGTGCCAGTTCTCTTCTCTTTATTCTTTAATTTATAACACTCACTGATAAAGTGATCGTCTTTCTTGCAATACTTGCATAATTTATCTCCCTTGCTTCGAGATTTTGATCGGCCTTTGTAACCATTAGAACTTTTGCCTCTATTGCCATTGTTGGATTTATTTTGTGTCCTCCCACAAACAGACAATGTTTCTCCATTGGAAGCAGAACTTTCAGAAGATACCATCTATTTTAACTTTTCCTTAGCGTGCAAAGCCTCATAAACCTCATCAAGCGTTAGAGTATCATGACTATATAATAATGTATCTCTGAAGTTTGCAAAAGAACTAGGCAAAGAGCACAAAAGAATAAGACCAAAATCCTCCTCCTCATAATCTGCTTCCATGGCCTATAGACATAAAATGATCTCCTTTAAGACCAAAAGATGGTTAAGCACAGAACCACTATCATGGGGTCAAAACCGCAGTAATCATCATTGTTCGAGTCGGTGTCAGAGTATGTGTCTCCGGTGGCTCGGGTGGACTCTGTTGGCATTTCTTAGCATCACCACTAAGAATAGGGTTAAAATCCATACCCAGCAATGGCGCTAGAAATACCAATTGGTAATACTGAGCGTCGCTACTGGGTTTGTGTGCCCACCAATGGCATCAGAACTGCCTTCATAGTTCCTTAACAATTTTAGATATTTATCTACAAGGGCACGGAGCTATCATTGTAGCATTTCACCCGGAAGTATTTAGTGTATCGTTATTTATATTTTCCCAAAGGAAGGCATTTGATTAAGAGTCTAGTATGGATATGAACTTGAATTATAATGCTTACAAGTACACCAATGTTTATAATACAGGTAAGAATGGTGATTTCAAGATAGTTGACACACACTTGGCATTCCTCAAGGATAAAATAGAAAATAAAGAATAAAAGAATAATCCTAAGTCGAGCAGGCATTGATCTAGTATAGTCATACAAAGATTAGTTAATGATCATACAAATTACATAATTAGTTTTAGGGCTAAGTGTGAAGCAGGTCGGGAGGCCACCGAGTACTGGTCTGCGAGCAACCTCATGTGACAATTCAGACTCCTACACCCCAAATGAATGTGGGGGGTTACAAGGGATGGACAGGGTTGTCACCACCAGCAGCCTACCACCTAAACCGTGGAGAGGAACAATGCATTCTCCTGTCTCTCTAGACCCAAGCACCACGCTTGCTTTTATAGAAACTACACAAATCCCCCCGGGTCCTCGACCCTATGGATCGACATGTAAAGGACTTGGGCACACCTGACGGTATGATGAACCATCACCTCAACTTAGCTCAAACCCGATTATATAAGTTATATGAGTAGTTAAGCATAAAGTCATGTATGCTACTCTCATGACACACAAACTATGCACTAGTTCATATATCAAGATCATAACACAGCAACTATACTCTAGTTCATAAGTATGACTATAATTATAATATGAGAGCATAGCTTTGGAAGAACTGATATTTGTATTCATAGCCAAAGGTCTCTTCTTCCAAGGAGCCAAGCTCTCCAAGGTAGCTTTGCCTTGCTCTAATACAACTACTAAAAGTAAAGCTACAACTAGAGAGTGAGATGTGAGAGGTGTTGCTCAATGTGGTGTGTGTTATAGAGGGGGGGGGGGTACCCCTCAATTTATATAGGGAGCTAGGCGGTGTTGGGGGCTATTCTTGGCGTGATGACTGAGCTACACCACCTCAGCATGTCCTCATGCCACTGCCTGTCGAAGGGGTGGACGAGAGGAGCCGACAGGGGGTCGGGCGCCCCAAGGGGTCAGTCACCCCCTGACCTCGCCACCTCGCCATAGCCTTCACGTGGTGGGCTATGGGCTAGACATGGATCACTCCTAGGTGGTGCTTTACCCTAGTTGAGTCGAGTTGATGGGTGTCTCCATTGTTCTTTTGTGCAAATTAGCGTCGGAAAGCGCCTTTCAGTGAATTATTCCATGTATTTGTGTTTATGTCCTGCAAAACTATATTCTCTAAATACATGTGGAAGTTGATTAATAGTAAATGCATATGTGTTTAAGATTGTGAATTTCTCCTCTTTTTGTGTCTTAATTGGCGGTCGGATTTGATCGTTAAAGACTGCCAACAAGATCCCCCAAGCTTAACCTTTGCTCGTCCCGAGCAAATGGCTAAGTTATTGGTTGTTGATCAGGAGTTGCTACTATGTCGAATATAATTCACAAGTGCCATGCCTATAACAAAGTATTGTTCCTCAATTTAAATAAGTTTAGCGTTCTATCCACCCTTTTAACTTAGTCCCTTTGGGGCTTATTGCTTTTCCAAGTCTTAAGTGGTTGCAAGATAGAACAGTTTTAATAGAATTACCAATTATTCCTTCTTTGATCCACCTTCTATCCGGAGGTTTTATGAGTTTTGCAAAATAAAATTTAAGTTCCTCAAATGATTCACTCGATTCGCTCAATGTGTATGATCCTTACCAAGGCATTTGATTGTTTTGCCTTCTTTTCATCCTATCTCTAAAGGCTTTGACTAGAGTTTTAGGTAGGTATGAATGAGAGGCATACTTACATCACATATATTGCTAAGTCAAAAACCGGATCCAAGCAGATGCAAGTCATACACTTTGATCAAGATGTGCAAGTGTGTGGAATATTTTCCTAATCCTAATATTTTTTGTACTCTTTTTTATCATGACTTTCTCTCTTTTTAATAATTGCCTTGGAAGTATGGGCTATCTCTCTTTTACTTTGGAACCTTCATGTGTTCCATTCTTTTTTTTCTTTTGTTATTTTGAGAGATTCATATGTCTCTCTCTTTTTAGCATAGCCCCATACTTTTTTGGCATATGAAAACTTTGGAGAGAAAGACTCAAGATAAACTAATGGAGTATTTATTTGGTGGACGGAAAAAGCATGTTTTTGTGTAACTCTTAGTGTAAGAATTAGTATTTTATTTGTAGGTATACGTGAATCTTGATCATTGGTGCATGACTAGAATCTCAACAAGGGTCACAACATTTTGACAAAACTCAATGTGAATATAAGTAGCATATGACTAAGGTTTGTATTTGAATCATGTCATATGGCCGTGGTAGGAGTTCAAAATCATTGAGGAACTTTTGATTTTAGTATTTTTAAATGAAAACTCCGGATGTCAAATTTCTCTTAAAATAAAGTTATAGCATATTTTATTTTCCATATCATAACTTGCAACAACTTAGAAAAGGATCATGCTTTTGCAATCCATAAGTTTCAAGTTTTAGAATGAGACATTTTAGCAAACAAATTTAAATCTTGGGGAATACTAAGTTACAGCCAAGGCACAGATGAATTAAAGATAGAGCAACTATTCATCTTTTCAACAAAGGAGAAACTAAACATTCTTAAGTCACGTATGAGAGTGGAATAAATATTTTTGTTGTTTTTATTATATTTCATTTTTTTGGATTTTATATTTTTTTGGATTTTTTTAAATGCTAATAATTTAATAAATGCAGAAAATAAATAATACGAAAATTAAAATGTAGAAAATAAAAGATACTACTTACCTCTGTGGGGTCCTCCCCAAGCTAGCTCGTCACCTACGGTTCGGGGTTGTATCCCATGGACCGCCAATAGGCCAATTGTGCGTCATGCTGTTGCTTCTACATCACGTTCAATTGCGCCATTTATTGTTGTTGCTGCTGATGCCACTGGTCCGAATCCTACACGTGAGCATGAAGTGTGTTTTGGATCTCACCAGTGTGGATTTCTAATCCTATGAGACAGATGTTGATGTCCTCCCATCCTTGACAGTCTGAGATAGACTGTCGAGGATGCACAGGTGGGGGTAGGCCCTCAGAGTCAGATGAGTGCATCACCCATGCTGCGGCGTCAGCCTCTACCCATCTGGATCCTCCAGCCTCGTGTGTCTGTGGAGCATGATCCCAACTGGGGTGGTACATGGGTGTGAACCCAAACACTTGCCCAGTTGGGAATTACTCCATGTGGAATACCTAGGGCATGGCTGAAAAAGGTGGTGATTGTGGCTATTGCGAACTGCCTGCTTCGTCCCGGTTCTACTCCTTGTGACCTAGCCAAACACAAATTTTCTGCATGCTTCCTCTTGTGGGACAAGAGGGAAGGTTAGCGCTGGGGAATTGTACAAACAAAGATCCGGGATAGGTAACAGGATTTCATTTGTACACCCTTGGAAGAAAAATACAAGTTATCCAGTTGAATTATGTTTCAAGTGATATCCATGTAGCAAGTAATGCTCATCAATAATAATGCGTGGAGTTGAAATATAATCTACATCTCAATCTTCCAATGCACCAACACCATTGGCAATATGAGTAACAAGAGATGTACATGATATGGAAGTAGAGAACAACTTGAGCGTCTCTAACCAGTGCTTGAATATTTCTTTGACAAGAGCAATTTTAATCTTCTTAATCATGGCATAGAGTATTTCATTTTGGTATTATTAACAACTCAGATATCTTGCCTAGAGAACAAAGTCATGGTGATCCAACGATGCATGAGCCTAAGAGTGGGGTGTTGGATGTCCATGTTACGAGGTTTAAATTGTCCAACTACGGTTTGACCCAAAATTTCATTCTAAAATTTATGACGATTAAAACCTCTAAGAGATCTAGGTCAATTAAGCATCTTCTTTGGAAACCTTTGTGTTGAGCAAGATCTTTCCAAGTGCAAAAATGTTCTTCTTCAAACAAGTAGAAGGTGATCCCATTGTCAACTTCTTTTAGTGAGCATAGAAATTGAATGGTTAAGAGACGAGAACCTTGTTCCCAAACGGGATTGACTTCCTCCCAACCAATGGCTTTCCAAATAGAGGCGAATTTGACATCCATACCTATTGCTTGGAGAAGCGCGGGGTCATACAATGGCATGTGGTCAAACTCGTGATTCTTGATGAGGTTGTATGCTTCCATCTCCTGGCCTCTTTCCAAGTCAAGGTGGGGTGTGTCATCCTCCTCCATCGATTGTCCTTGCTCTTGTTCTTGTTCTTTCTCTTCCATTGGCATGGTCTCTTCATCTTCATGCATCGAGCTTTCTTCGTGCTCGATGTAGCGTGTGCTTGAGCTTCCATGGGAGCGCTTCGAGCTTGATCCCGCGATCTTCTTGACTGCATCAGAGATGGCCTTCCCAAACCTACCCATGGTGGAAATTACACACAACAAATGAAAACTTGGCTGTGGATTAGGGTTAGCACAAAATATAAAATGAGAACCCGAAGACTAGCTTGATCTTGAAATTTTTGCAGAGCTTTCTTGCACTAGAACTTGTTAGAAAATGCTTGAAAGAAACTTGAGAGCAAGTGAGTGAGTGAGAGAGTGAAAATGAGAGAGTGTGAGAGGGGTGAGGGGCTTCTCCCAGCCACCCCTATATTTATAGAGTGAAAACCCGAGAGAGGGGAGAAGAGGCAACGGTCACACGACTCCTGTCCAAAGGGCAGTGCCAACGGCCACCTACAGGGGCTGGCCGACCCGTGGGGTCACCCGCCCCCTGGTGGGCCCGCTCGGCCTGTCCTTTGGTAGGTCGTGGCCAACGGCCATTTCAAACATATGACCATTGGGGTTTCATCCAGATTCCCAACGGTCTGCCCGATTTTGATTTTCCAGCAAATTTTTATAATTATTGCAAAAATGATAACTAGTAATAATAAATTATTCTTATTTAGAAAATGATTTTTATAGAATTTTTCAAAGAATTTTATTTTGACATAAAAATTCAAATTTTTAATCATAGAAATATTTGTTTTGAATATTTTGAATTTAAAGATAACTACCAATTTAACTATGGCAAGGGTTTGACATTTTTGGTCCGTCGGACAAGACCTCTCCTCCTTCATTGATCTGCAGCTGCATTAACATTTTTGAGGGAATTCTTGGGTTGCCCCGGGGTTTTCCTCGAATGATCGATAGGAATAGCGGCAGCTATTTGTGAAATTTGGGTTTCTATCATTTTGATAAAACTTAATTGATTTTTCACTGAGGAGGATAAAATTTCTATTTTAGAGTTTATGTTCTCTAGCATTTTATCATTATACATCAACTTCTTAGTAATATTTTTGTTAATTTTAACTTGGCCTAATACCAAGTTCTTAAAAGAAGGTTGATTCGAATTACTATACGAGCGGGACTGGTTGTTCCACCCATTATTACCTTGTGGTTGGTGAAACCCATTGTTGATGAAGGCAGCTTCTTCATGGGTTTTGTTGCAGTCATTCCCCAAATGGCCAACATTCCCACAGACCTCACAAGTCATGTGTGAGTCCAAGGCCTGGACGGTGCCCTTCATTGCTTCTTTGTCTTGAGCTCGATCCTCTAGTTTTTTCATCAAAAGACCTATTTTTTATTCAAGCATATCCATCTCCTTCACGATATGCATGCATTTTTGTGATTTTCTTTCTTCCCCCAGCTTTGATTAGACACCATTTTATTGATGAGAGCCGTGGCTCCTTTAATGGTAAGGGAAAGGAAAGCGCCTCCAGCGGCAGTGTCGATGTGCCCCCTAGACATGTTTGTTAATCCATCATAAAAATATTGAAGCACTAACCAATTTTCAATCTCGTGGTGCGGGCATGCTTGGATGTAGTCCTGCAGCCTTTCCCATTCCTCGTGAATGGATTCCGTGGCGTTCTGCTGGAAGTTGGAAATTCATCCCCTTAGGGCATTGGTTTTGCCCATGGGGAACAATTTGGCGAGGAACATTGTGGAACTCTTGTCCCATGAGTTGATAGCTTTCTGTTCCTTGTAGAACCACTGTTTCGCTCTCCCTGAGATGGAAAAGGGAAACAAGCGGAGCCTGATGCTCTTCGGTGCGACATCCTTGATGACGATGGTGTCGCACAACTCAAGAAAGTGTTGGAGATGCATGTTCACGTCCTTGCTTGACAAACCAGAGAACTGGTTTGCCTGCACCATCATGATGAGGCCAGTGCAGAGCTCAAAGTTTCCATTGCCGGTGTTGACATCCGGCCCAACAAGCACGTTGACAACAACGGGGATGGAGTAGTCATGGAGTGTCTTGGTCATGATTGGAGTAGCGGATGGTGCGGGGGTGACTGGTTCATCTGTCAGTGGAGTGGCAGAAGAAGAAGCGGCACAGGACCATTTCTTCCTTAGGAGTGCCACCAGATTTTCGATGTAGTTGTTCTAAAGATCGCAACCGGTCATACACTATCCTATTTTCATGCACAACAAGAGACAACAAGCAAAGTTAGTCTGCATAAACAATGGCTACCTTACATGTATATTATCATAAACATGTCCTACTAGATTCTTCAATCAATTATGCTTTCCTCGGCAATGGCGCCAGAAATGCTTGTTGGCATTTCTTAGCGTCACCACTAAGAATGGGGTTAAAACCCATCCCGACAATGGCGCCAGAAATACCAATTGGCAATACCGAGCATTGCTACTAGGTTTGTGTCCCTAGTAACGGCGTCAGAAGTGCCTTGATAGTTCCTTAACAATTTTAGATATTTATCTACAAGCGCATGGAGCTATCATTATAGCATTTCACCCAGAAGTATTCAGGGTATCGTTATTTATATTTTCCCAAAGGAAGGCATTTGATTAAGAGTCTAGTATGGATATGTACTTGAATAATAATGCTTACAAGTACACCAATGTTTATAAATAGGGGTAAGAATGGTGATTTCAAGTTAGTCGACACACACTTGGCATTCCTCAAGGATAAAATAGAAAACAAAGAATAAAAGAATAATCCTAAGTCGAGCAGACATTGATCTAGTATAGTCATACAAAGATTAGTTAATGATCGTACAAATTACATAATTAGTTTTAGGGCTAAGTGTGAAGCAGGTCGGGAGGCCACCGAGTACTGGTCTGCTAGCAACCTCATGTGACAATTTAGACTCCTACATCCCAAATGAACATGGGGGATTAAAAGGGACGGACATGGCTGTCACCACCTACCACCTACCACCTCAACCATGGAGAGGAACAATGCATTCACATGTCTCTCTAGACCCAAGCACCACGCTTGCTTATACAGAAACTACACAAATTCCCCCGGGTCCCCGACCCTACGGATCGATAGGTAATGGACTTAGGCACACCTGTCGGCACGATGAACCACCACCTCAACTTAGCTCTAAACCTGATTATATAAGTTATATGAGTAGTTAAGCATAAAGTCATGTATGCTACTCTCATGACACACAAACTATGCACTATGCACTAGTTCATATATCAAGATCATAACACAAAAACTATACTCTAGTTCATAAGTATGACTATCATTATAATATGAGAGCATAGATTTGGAAGAACTCATATTTCTATTCATAGCCAAAGGTCTCTTCTTGCAAGGATCCAAGCGCTCAAGGTAGCTTTGCCTTGCTCTAATACAACTATTAAAAGTAAAGCTACAACTAGAGAGTGAGGTGTGAGAGGTGTTGCTCAATGTGGTGTGTGTTGTAGAGGGGGGGGACCCCTCTATTTATATAAGGAGCTAGGCAGTGCTGGTGGCTATTTTTGGCACAAGGACTGAGCTGCACTGCCTCAGCATGTCCTCATGCCACCACCTGTCGAAGGGGTGGATGAGAGGAGCAGGTAGGGGGTCACGTGGTGGGCTATGGGCTAGAAATGGATCACTCCTTGGTGGTGCTTTGCCCTGGTTGAGTTGAGTTGATGGGCGTCTCCATTGTTCCTTTGTGCAAATCAGTGTCAGAAAGCGCCTTTCAGTGAATTATTCCATGTATTTGTGTTTATGTCCTGCACAACAATATTCTCCAAATACATGTGGAACTTGGTTAGTAATAAATGCATATGTGTTTAAGATTGCCAATTTTTCCACTTTTTGTTTCTTAATTGGCAGTCGGATTTGATAGTTAAAGACAGCCAACAAGATCCCCTAAGCTTAACCTTTGCTCATTTGAGCAAATAGCTAAGTTATTGGTTGTTGATCAGGATTTGCTACTATGTCAAATATAATTCACAAGTGCCATGCCTATAACAAAGTATTCTTCCTCAATTTAAATAAGTTTGGCATTCTATCCACCCTTTTAACTTAATCCCAATGGAGTTGATGATCCTTATACTCAAGAGTACCCAAAATCGAGGGGTTGCAACATAGTGTATAGGAGGAAGAGAGAGATTTGGTAGGAGGTTAGCTCGGTGCTAATCCCGAGGTTGCCTCACCGCCGGTGAAGCCTTCCCCTCGTCGGAGAGGAGGAAGATGGCTGGTGTGGTGGAGGAGCTCTTGGTGCCCCTCTCTAGGTTGCTCGGCTCTCGGTGCTGAGCAGGAGCGGATCAGTGAGGAATGGAATGATCTGTTTTGGGATCATCCTCCCTCTTCTAGGATCCGACCTTACCCCTTATATATCAAGATAGGTTGAGTACATGGCAGTTTGGGGGGTTGATCCTATGGCCTACATACACTGGAGTCCAGGAGGGTCTTGCAGGGGCGCTCTGTGGACTATGGTGATGTCATGGAGCCAAAGAAGCCTTGGGCTTCGTCTAGCTGGCCTATTTTGACACATTGAGTGTTAGGCTATGTCGGCTTGGACTGGCCTCCCCCCAGGTGCACCTTCTGGAGTCTTATTGGTGGCAAGAGAGGTCGGCTCAAGGGGCTGACGTGCGGGCCCAAAAGCCCCCAAGCCCCCGGAGGTCGAGGGCAGCTTGTCTTCTTGTGTCACGCCCCGTGTGTGACCCTATTGAGGGAGCGGCCGGCAAGTCTGCACCCAAAGTGCTGTGTCAAGGAGCCCCTGAGCCTCGATGGCTCAGGGCATGTCTTCTTGTGCCCAGACCTTGGCTAGCGTCATAGGCCAGGTAGGTGTCGAGGACCGGGCTCAGGTTTCCTGTTGATCGGGAGCCTAAGGCTCGGGCAAGTCCTCAAGCCCTGAGCAGAGGCTCGGGTAGGTTCCTTGGTCTAAGGGTGCACGCGAGCATAGTAGATGGGTATAGCCCCTGAGCCCTCAGGTGATCCTAGAGGAATTTGTGGTTGGTCTCTTCGGTCGGGAACCATAAACCCCGAGGCTTAACATACCCATTGTTGGTTTTTCTTAGCGTAAGCAGAGGGAATCCGCAAGCGCACAGATACACCGTTGTAGAACTTCACCCGGAAGTATTCAAGGAATCGTATTTTTCGAAAGGAACGGATATATAAGTAGTCTCTTAGCTAGTTGTCCCAGAAATATTAGATGAAGAGTAACTCAGGTAGTGAGGTTCTTCTAAGGGTAGAAACCTTAATCCAAGATAACTTTGCTATTACAGACTCACTTCAGGCACTGGGTTACACCTGGTCTGCCAGGCGATGTCGGCCTATAGCTCTATGTTGTATCATAATGTGGGGGATTACAAAGGACGGATAGGGTTGTCACCACCTGCCGTCTACCCCTCAACCGGGGGATACGAGGCAAACAAAGGTAACTTCTAGCTTAGACACCACGTCTACGCTATCAGTCACTACTCTAGCATTGCCCAGGAACTTCTGTCTTTATCAGGAGTCCTCTACTAGAGCACCCGCCACAAGGACAGATGATGAACCCGTAAGTAACTAGTAACAATGATAACTTGCTTAAGAAATCAATACCAAAATTGAACACGAACTTCTTACTTCAAGTAGTAAGACGATCGTAGAGGTACAAGTGTAGAGGGGGCCGACAAGCCCCCCACTCCATGCACCCGATGTAGAAGGCTTGCCGAGTACAAGAAGTAGATGGAACTGCTACTCAGCTATTCCTCTAACTCTTCCTCACTCACTCCCTACTCTTCTAGCTAGAAGCTAATGGAAATGTGGCTTGCTCTTCTTCTTTTCTTCCAATGTGTATGTTGATCAATGGAATGAGGAGGGGGTCTTATTATATATCTTGAGGATGGTTGGTTTGCCCATGTATTTTAAGAAACACACATGCAACCGACCTCCCCGTGCATTGAATGCACCGCCTGAGGAAGATGGGGCTAGGCGACGCTGGGGCGGTGTGGGCATACCAGGGGTGCGGCCGCACCCTAGGCTGTGCATCTAGCCACTGCCCTTGGTGTGTGGGCTCTTGGCTGGGTCTAGGTTACTCCTGTGCTGGTGCTTTGGCCTAGAATTGAATATTGGATGGGCTTTGCTTAAGTTTTGCTTGAATGCGCCTTCTCGGTTGCGCATTTTAGTGTGTTTTCATTTATTGCCCTACAAAACATATCTGTACCAAAACTCATGGAGAATGTTAATTAAAAAACCTATTTCTATGTTTTGGTTTTCATATTTGTTCTTTTTGTTTTAAATTTTGGCGTTATAAATGCGAGTTAAGCATCGCCAACAAGCTCCCCCACACTTAGTCCTTTGCTCGTCCTCGAGTAAAGTTCTAAGGACTGAGCAAGTTCATCTCCTTGATTTGAAATCTGCATACAGGTTATTCCAAGCTTCACCTTAACCTGTGAACTTCCAAGTGTCTTCCAAAATATCTTGGGTAATTGAAAAATGGAACAGCTTGGATTCAAATCTTCTCACTCTATTCCTGCTCAGAAACTTGGGTTTTTGTTTGGTTTTGAAAACAATAAGATAGCTTTTGTTCCTTGAATGATTCTCTCAAGTCACTCAATTTTGTAAGTGGATCCTCACCAAGGCATATTTTGAAATTTTGCCTTCTCTTTGATCATCCTACTTCTAAAAGCTTATGTGGAGCTTTAGGTAGTGATGAAAGTTTATGGCACACTTACCTTACATATGTTGTAAAGTCAAATCTCGGACCTCACTGGAGAGAAGCATCATACTCTTAGATCAAAATAGTGCATGTGTGTGGAATTATTGGTGGAATTATACTCCTCTATTTGCTATGATCTCTTTTTTCTAGCTTTTATTTTGAGACATGGCTAGCTATGGGGGGTACGATCCCATCTAGCAATGTACTCATCATTATTTTCTCTGTGGGCCTTCATGTACTCATCATTTCTTTGAATGCTTTTGGGACCTTCATGTGTCCCTCTCTTTTTTTCTATACTTTGGGACCTTCATATGCCCCATTCTTTCTATTTTAGAACTTTTCGCATAGCCTTTTTGTCTCTTTCTAAGAAATATGCTAGTGAGATCATATTCTAGAGCATGGAGTATTTATTTGCCAGTGATGGAAAACATGTTTTAGCATATTCCCAGTGTAGGAATAACTGTTTATTTGTGGCGTGTACATGAGTTTTGATCTTGGGAGCATGAAACATCTTTCAATAGGGGTAACAAAACTTGACCAAACTCAATACAAAGTAAGAGGCATTTGTGGAAGGTTTTGTCATGTAAGATCATATATATGGCCTTGGTAGGTATTTGAATGTCATTCAAGGAACATGCTATTTGAATTTTGTTTTGTAAGATAAATCTCCAAGTATTTTGCAAGAATGAGCAAGTGTCATGTCATCCTACTATATCTCATTCGTCAATTACTTAGATAAAGTGGGATCCCTAAAGTAAGTGTTCACAAGTTTTTAGGAATATTATCAAGGAATAAAAAGTATGCAAATTTTCTTAATCATAGGAAGACATAGAGATGGAGCATTTCCTTTTAGTGCACTTTAAAAAATTTATTCAGTTGTAAAACTTTTTATTAATTAGGGAGTAAGAGAGAGAGAGAGAGTCGCACAAATTGAATTTGAATTTGGCTATCTTTTGTGCAACTGAGTCAGAGGTGAGTGTGGCGCCTCCCCCACACTTGTTTTCTTTCCTGCTTTTATCATGACAACAAAAAGAACAAGAAAACATGTGCAACAAAATATTTCTAATAATAACATCTTTATTCAATTATAAAATGAGAGGCGCATTACATGATGGAAACTCAAAAATGATTAGGAATGAAAAACTTGAAAGGTAAAGATGCACCTAATTTATTTTGGCGGGAGTGGCCTAGAAAGGCTGATTTAGAGCATGCTCTAGTCCCACCGCCTTTGCCACCCTAGCAACCTTTTCTCCAAAGACACGGCAAAGCTCATTGATCTCTTCACCAAGGTCTTTGATTTTCACTAGACTCTCGGTGAGACGATCATTGGCCTTTCTAATGCTTGCACGCAGGCTTTTGTTGCTAGTACTAAGTGAGGCGAGCATAGGTCCTTTAGGTGGCTACTCACTGTCACTGTGGCTGAAAAATCCAGCGGGCTGCCCTCTAATAGGAGGCTTCACCATCCTTCTGAACCTAAGAGGTGCATCCGAGGATTCCGCCGACTCTTTTCCTGATAGAGCTGGCTTGTGCATTGGCTCCTTAGCCGCTTTGCGCATGAGCACCTTTCCATACCCTCCATCGGGTTTGTGCATGCCTACCATGGTGTAAGGACTAGGCCTAGCAGAAGATAGGGATGAACTAGCGTGAGAGACTGAAATGCCCGAAGGTGTTACAGGAGAGCGTTTGCTAGGCCCGCTAGCTTCAGGTGCCTTTCTCTTGAGGCCAATGGCACCGGTCATTGGTCTTGTTGGCGCCACTTTCTTCTCCTTGGTGACACCAAGGGGTGCCTTCGAACATGTCGTAGTCCTCAAGCTAGTGCCATTGCTCGTAGCATAACTTGGTGGCGGCATGATAGCGAGTGGTGCTTCGGTGATCAACCTTGCTTCTTCCCTCACATAGGAACTCTCGGGCACTAAGTCGATCGAGGACGGCACTCACTTGAGATCGTAGGTGGAGTTGGAGGCCATGTATAAAGCGAGGGCATGGCTGGCCATGCTGAGCATAGAGAGCTTAGAGTGCTTTGTAGGGGAGATAGGAATGCTTGGAGCTTGGTGTGAGGAGAAGAGAGGCCATGGGGTGGTTTATATAGGAGCTTGGGCCTCTACCGCAAAGGAAACAAACAGAGCACCTCCATATCATTGATACATAAAGGATCAGAAAGATGCACGCGAGGATTGGGGGCCAGCGGAGTAGAGGGTGGTGCGGCCGCACCATGGATGCGCCTGCACCCCCAGCTCCTCCCCCTGTGCCATGTTTGCGTCTAGATGCTCATGCGTACGTGAGGATTTGAGGGATGCTGGTGCTCAAATTTGATTCACTAGGATCAGCGAGTGATAGTGTGCGATGCACATGATCATGGTGAAACAAAGGAATATTCAAGTTGCAAGATTCATATGATTTTGTAATAATGAGTGAATAAACATGTGATCAGTTAAAATCAAGCAAGAATAAGCAAGAATCATGGTTGTCTAGTGAGGGTATAAAGGTCATTTGGCCATGATAACTTGCTTAGGAAGGTAAAATAATATTTTTGTATTTTAAGTAAAGAATATGTTAGAATTGTTTTTATATTTTCATAAGTTTTGAATGAATTTATCAAAAGCAATTAAATCTATTCTATCTATTTCTGAGTTAGTGTTATAAGAAGGCTCTAGGAAAACTTTTAAACATTGACCGTTAACTTTGAAAATGTTACCGTCATCGTCTTGGATGGTGATTGCGCCATGTGGCGAAGTGTTGATGACAGTGTACGATCCTTGCCATTTGCTTCTTAGTTTTTCTTCACCAAAGAGCTTGACTCAGGAGTTAAATAGTAGAACTTTGTCTCCCTCCTTGAACTCTTTTTGTTGGATTCGGTGATCGTGCCATCTCTTAGTTCTTTCTTTGTAGAGCTTGGCACTATGGTAAGCCTTCTCCCGCCACCCTTCTAGCTTAGCAATTTGTTTCTGTTGGTTCTTGCCGACTAGCTTCACATCCATGTTCCAGCTCTTTGTAGCCCAGTGAGCTCGGTGTTCAAGCTCAACTAGTAGATGGCAACTTTTTCCATAAACAGGCTAGAACAGCGACATGCCAATGGGAGTTTTATAAGCTATCATGTATGCTCAGAGTGCATCACGTAGCTTGTCTTTCCATCCTTTTCCCATTGCATTGACTGTTTTCTATAGGATATTTTTCATTTGTTTATTTGAAGTTTTTGCCTGACCGCTTGTTTGAGGATGGTATGGGGTGGCAATGTTGTGCTTGGCTCCAAGCTCTTTCAGGAAGGCTCTGAAGGTTTTGTCAATGAAGTGAGATCCCCCATCGCTTATCACCATTCTCGGTGTTCCAAAGCAAGGGAAGATTACTTCATGGAACATCTTCCTTGCTTGCTTGGCGTCAGGAGCCCTGCATGGTAATGCCTCCACCCTTTTTGACACATAGTCAATGGTGATAAATATGTACTCGCTGTCATGGGACTTTTGGAATGGCCCCATGAAGTCGATGCCCCAGACATCAAAGATCTCAACTTGTATGTTGTAGTGGAGGGGCATTGCGTTGCGAGCAGTGATGCCACCTTACAGCTGGCATTTTCGACACCTTTGAATGAATTCCTTGGTATCTTTGTACATCGTTGGCTAGAAGAACCCGCACTGCCAAATTTTGGCTTGTGTGCGGAAATACTCCGTAATGGCCTCCGTACGGTGCTGCATGGCATTTTTCAATGATTTGCAAACCTTCTGCTGTTGGTACACATCTCCTCAATAGGCCATCAAAGCATACCCTATATAGGTATGGGTCATCCCAAAGATGATGTGTGCTTTTTGCTTCCAGCTTCCTTTTGTTTTTGCCTGGTGGTATGTATCCTAAAACCATGAAGTTCACAATGTTTGCATACCACGGGTTGGAGTCCATCACCTTGAGTAGCATGTCATCGCATAGGAAGTCATTTATTGGTAGTTCCTGCATGTTAGTGACTTGCAAACGCGATAAATGATCAGCGACAGTGTTCTCTACTCCCTTTTTATCTTTTATGTCAAGGTCAAATTCTTGGAGTAAGAGAACCCATCTTATTAATCTAGGTTTAGCGTCTTTCTTAGTGAGCAAGTATTTAAGTGCAGCATGATCAGTATACACGATAACTTTTGCACCCACTAAGTAATTCCTAAACTTGTCGATAGCGAAAATGACTGCTAAGATCTCTTTTTCTATAGTAGCATAATTAAGTTGTGCTCCTGTCAGCATTTTGCTAACATATGTGATTACGTGATGCTACTTATCTTTGGTTTGGCCTAGGACTACACCAACAGCATAGTTACTAGCATCACACATGATCTCAAACGGCAGCGACCAATCGGGTGGTTGAATGATTAGCGCTGAGATGAGTGCTTTCTTGAGGGAGTGGAAAGCATTTAAGCACTTATCTGTGAACTCAAAGGGTGCATCCTTAGCTAGCAGGTTAGTGAGGGGTCTAGTGATTTGTGAAAAGTCTTTGATAAAGCACCTATAGAACCCTGCATGACCAAGGAAGCTGCGGATTCCCTTTATGTTCACGGGGGGGTGGTAGTTGCTCCATAACCTTGATTTTTTCTTTATCTACCTCAATCCCCCCTCACGGACCATGAAATGACACTTTTCCTAGTTAAGTACTAGGTCCTTTTCTTGGCACCTTTTCAAGACCTTGTCTAAATTCTCCAGACAGTGGTCAAAGGTTTTGCCATAGACTAAAAAGGCATCCATGAAAACCTTCATGATTTCTTCTATCATGTCTGTTAAAATAGACATCATGCACCATTGGAATGAAGTGGGTGCATTACACAGCCAGAACAACATTCTGCGATAGGCGTACGTTCCGTACGGGCATGTGAAAGTCGTCTTGCTCTGATCATCGGGTTGGATGGGAATCTGATGATACCCCGAATACCCATTGAGAAAATAGAAGAAAGAATGCTTCGCCAACTGCTCTAACATTTTATGAATGAAAGGCAGTGGGAAGTGGTCTTTCTTTGTTGCCGCGTTGAGTTTTCGATAATCAATACACATTCTCCACCCTATGACGGTTCGTTGTCGAATTAACTCATTTTTATTGTTTTCAACAACCGTCATTCCTCCTTTCTTTGGAACCACTTGGATGGGACTAACCCAGTCACTATGTGGTACGGGATAAATAATCCCACCATGAAGAAGTTTGAGGACTTCCTTCTTCACGACTTCCCACATCGTATTATTGAGCCTAAGCTGAGGCTCTCGAGATGGTGTACTCGAAGGATTGATCGGAATGCAATGGGTACAAAGAGTCAGGCTAATCCCCTTGAGATCTTGCAAGAAATACCCAAAAACTGACCTATGTTTTTCTAGGATGGCGATGAGTTTGGACATCTCCTCATCAGTAAGCTTATCGCTAATGATGACATGAGTTTCTTTGTCACCATTAAGGAAAGCGTAACGTAGGCCAGCGGGTAGGGGTTTTAGCTCAACCGGAGGTGATGCCGGTGCTTCCTCATGAGGAAGATCTATGGTTTCTCCTAAGTCATCCTCTTGTTCTACGAAGAGTTTTGCATCCTTTTCTAAGGATGACTCAGGAGAATCAAAGGGTAAAACCGACATGACTTCCTTGGATAGGTTAGGAAAGGAGAGGGATTCTGCCATCGAGTTTTTAGCCCGAGTGGTAGGAATGGAAAATGTGTCCCTTCCCAACTTCATGTCCAATGCCCCTAATAATGGAAGCTCCACGATGAGTTTTTCTAAGGGATGCCTTATCATGATGTCAAAATCCGAGATTTCGAAGACATGGAAGTCAAGGGCAACCTCTATATCCCCATGATGTAAAATTGTATCGTGGAGAATGCCATGTCCTTTTAGGCTAGTTCTTAGACTAGTCCTAAGGGACTTAACTATTGGAGCTAGGGATTTCTCACCTAAATAAGCAGATGCGAAAGCTGCATACATTAGGTTTGCTCCAATAGACGGGTTATAAAGCACATCCACCCAAATTCCTTGAATTTTGCAATGGATGGTTGAAGAGGGGGTGTGTATCTGAATTTCTTTAGAAGAAAACTCTGCATCTACCGCCCATTCCCTGCTTAGGATAGCGGTCGACTCCTTTATCGATTCCCTAAGGAATTCTTTGTCTATGGGTTCAAGAGGAGTGACAAGAACTACTGGCTTCTTTTGGCATGAGTACCTCGAGGTGCCTCTGAAATTTTTGAAAAAGTGATCCTCGAAATATGGAAGGTCTGAAGGTTGGTAACCTTCCTCTGAATCTTCTGGTTCGAGCGAGGGTCTCTCTAAAGGTTTTATGGGTTCTGCCTCAGTCAAAGAGACTTCCTCGTGGTTCAGCTCGGGTTCTACACGGATGGGTTCTAGCGGGGGAGTGTTCTATAGAATGCGGTCTAGGAGAGCTTCTCCTTTTGCTATGGTTTTATGAATAAATGACCCTCTGGCAGCTATATCGAGCTATAGTGTAGATTCCTTGCTGAGCCCTAACCAGAAATGCTATAAAAGCACATGGTTGGGTATAGACAAGTCTGGGCCAGATCTCGTTAAAATTGAGAATCTGTCACAAGCTGCACCTATGGTTTCCTTCTCTTTTTGTTGGAAGTTGAGTATTTCTTGCCATAGGGCAGCAATTCAGGACATAGGGAAGAATGCAAGACAGAATCTGTTCCTTAGTTCTTCCCAATAGCCAGCTACCTTCCCTACGTTGTGGGCATACCATTGTTTTGCCCTCTCATCAAGTGAAAAGGGAAACAACTTCCCCTGAAGTGTTTCTTGTGACATGCTTGAAATGGTTAGGAAAGCACAGAGTTGCTCAAACTCCCTTAGGTGATGGTAGGGGTTTTCATAATCTAACCCTAAGAAGGTTTGTTCGTGAAGGCTATAAAGCTAGGGCGGAGTTCGTAACTGGAAGCTGTGATTGGCTTTGATGATTGTGGTGACGCCGAGCCAGATGCGCCCAAGGGGCACGGCTTCCTTCCCCAGGATGATCCTATAGAACAATGCCTTGCTAGGGCATAGACTACTTCGTGGGATGCCCATCCTGTCCAAGGTGTTGTCATAGAGTATGTTGAGGCTACTGCCCCCATCCATTAGCACCATGGTGAGGCATGTGGTGCCCACGATTAGGCTAACCACGAGCGGGGTCTTGTGGCCGAGCGCGTGGACGAGCGCCTCATAGGTATTGCCACAGATGAAGGCATTGATCATGTCGTTGTCGGTGATGTTGGGGAGCTCATTGCGTTTCTTGATGAAGGGCTGGATGTACTCCCAGAGGGTCTCATCAGCCCTCTACCTGCAATTGCACAGGTCCCATGAGTTCTCGAGTCAGGTGTACGCACCCTAGAAGTGTCTGACAAAGACGGAGCGGAGGTCGCCCCAGCATCATATGCTGCTAGGCTCGAGTTGCTCGAGCCAAGCTTTGGTCGAGCTTGACAGAAGCAGAGGAAGGTACTAGATGGCGAAGTCATCATCCGACCCCCCCGACCTTCATGGCGAGGCGGTAGTCCTCGAGCCAATGGTCCGAGTTGGTCTAGCCATTGTACTTGGAGATGTGCTTCAGCGATTGGAATCACCTAGGGTAGGGGGCCGTCTGGATCGCTACCCCGAACTCCTAGGGGCCGAAGTGATCTGGGGCGGCAGCCCCCCCCCCCCCGGTCAGGAGTACGGGACTGCGCTTGAGTGTGGCATTTGGCCTCGATGGTGTCGCAGATGTTGTGGTTGTCGCCGATGCAGTGATGCACGGGGGGACACCGAGGGGAAGGTTTGAGTCTTTGCTCCTGTCGGGGCTTGGCGCCCTTGGTCCATAGATGACCAGAGCTGCTGCTGGAGGAGTCGCCGCTTCTTTCGCCCATTGGTAGGGCGTGCGCGTTGGAGCAGTCCCCGTTGATGGTTGTCATCAGCTGGGATGGCCTGGAGAGCATGGCGAGATGCCGGGAAGCAGATCTCTTGGCCTGCTACTCGAGGGCGATGCAGAGAAGCTGCCTTGCCTCATGGAGCCGCTCATTGGTCTTTGGGTCCGGCGTGTCGAAGATGTCCTCTAGCCGGCAAGCGGCAGCCGCCATGTTGTAGGCTGCTTGGGGGAAGTGCAGGGTGCTAGGAGCCCCCATGCAGGCATCATTGTCGTTGTCGGTAGGCTGCGCAACTTGTTGCCATGCAAGGTCTTGCCTTTGGTGCTCAAGCTCTGCCTCAGCATCCTCTAGGTCCACCTACCAAACCTGTAGGTGAGCTGCCTTATCCCAAAGGTAGTTCATGCGGCTGCAGAGACTCTGGTTTGGCGGCGTGAGCTCTGGCGCCTCATCGGCGGAAATCTTGCCATCGATGTGGTAGCACATGCACGGTGTGGCGTAGTAGTTAATTTCATTGGAGTTGTACTCTAGGCCATTCCCCGAGAGGATCTCGAGGAAGGCGCATAGCGAGGAGACATCAGCCCCTACGGCGTCGAAGATGATGGCGCTCTGTGGTGCCTCGTGACTGATGAGGTGCTCCCACTCTAGCTAGAAGGACACCACCGCATTCTGGATCTTGAAAGGCAGGTCCAGGAGGTAGTACCAGAAGCGGTTGGGTGGCAGGAGCACTTCATTGGGGGCAATCTGGTGGTGGACATTAGCCAGCATGTAGAACATCTGGTGGCGGTCCGACATGGTAGGGTGTAGACCCAGACCATGCCGAATCTGCTAGGCCAAGACCTCAAGATCTGCTCCCAGGAGGCCCAGCGAAGGCGGCGACACTGGGAGCTCGTTGCCTGCTAGTTTGGCCCCATTGAGCGGACGAAGCTCCCCATAGCAGTCGGCGATGTAGGCCAGGCTCCCAAAGTTGAGGACCTGGCTTGGAGCAAAGGCGCCGGCTGTGACGAAGAACTTGCTAGGGAAGCGAACACCGTCGTTTGGTGCGGTGCTGCTTGCTCCGGCGACAAGGCGGGTGGCTCCAGCCACCATAGAGCCTGAATCGCACTTGACGTTGCTCCCTACCTGCCGTGCTAGATGTTGCGGGGTCGAAACCATGGTAAGCATTGTTGTTATACTCAAGAGCACCCAAAATTAGGGGGTTACAACAGAGTGTATAGGAGGAAGAGGGAGATTTGGTAGGGGGTTAGCTCGGTGCTAATCCTGAGGTTGCCTTGCCGCCGGTGGATCCTTCCCCTCGTCGGAGTGGAGGAAAACGACGAGTGCGGTGGAGGAGCTCTCGGTGCCCCTCTCTAGGTTGCTCTGCTCTCGGTGCTGAGCAGGAGTAGATCTATGAGGAATGGAATAATCTATCTAGGATTGTCCTTCCCCCTCTAGGATCCGACCTTACCCCTTATATATCGAGATAGGTCAGGTACATAGCGGTTTGGGGGGTTGAGCCTATGGTCTACATGCGTCGGAGTCCAGGAGGGTCTTGAAGCGGCGCTCTGTGGACCGTGACGATGTCGTGGAGCTAAAGAAGCCTTGGGCATCGTCCGGCTGGCCTGTTCTGACACACTGAGTGTTAGGCTATGTTGGCTTGGACCGGCTTCCCCTAGGTGCACCTTCTAGAGTCTTCCTGGTGGCAAGGAAGGTCGGCTCAAGGGGCTGACGTGCGGGCCCAGAAGCCCCCAAGCCCCTAGAGGCCAAGGGGAGCTTGTCTTCTTGTGTCATGCCTCGTGTGTGACCCTATCAGGGGAGCGGCCGGCAAGGCCATGCCCAAAGTGCTGTGTCGAGGAGCCCCAAGCCTCGATGGCTCGGGGCATGTCTTCTTGTAGGTGTCGAGGACTGGTCTCTGGTTTCTCATTGATCGGGAGCCTAAGGCTCGGGCAAGCCCCTGAGCCCTGAGCAGAGGCCAAGGCGTGCTCAGGCTCGGGTAGTTTCCTTGGTCTGAGGGTGCGCACGAGCGTACCCGATGGGTATCGCCCCTGAGACCCCGAGCGATCCTAGAGGGATCGGTCGGGGGTCTCTTTGGTCGGGAACCATAGATCCTGAGGCTTAACATACCCATATGTTAGGATCTCGTCAACCACCCTCTTGCAACTTGTGCGTATGCAACTTCATCTTCAAATGCATCTTGCTTATCAAATCCTTAGACATGCAAATTGACTCTAACTTGAGCCATAAAGCAGCTACAGTTCTCCTGTGAACAATCTTGCAAAATATTATTCGAAAGATGAAGCTGAATTTGAGTCAAGGCCTTACGATCTTTTTTCTTCTCCTCGTCTGTCCAAGATTTGGAATCCTTGTTACCAAATTTATCAAGAGCATCATCCAGTTCAGCTTGTGTATGAATAGCTCTCATCTTGACTTGCCATAGAGCGAACCTTGTATCGCGATCCAGAGGGGGAAGACCATACTTCATTGACATGGTGAAGAAATAACAACAATAACCAGAAGAAATAATATGCAGAAAATCTGGTACGCTGTGTGCATGAAACAATAAATCTGCAGCCTGGTACACGAGATCAGCAATAAATTGAAGAAAAAAACTTTGGGTACAAATCACCGTGTGCACGTAGCAAATTGGATGGAAATTTTCCACCACCTGACGAACAGCCTCTGGTCACCTGATCAGCCTGCACTTGAGAGCCTCGATCTGCGTGCGCTTCCACAACTCAAGCCCCTGATCACGGCAGCAACGGGGACAGCAACAGCAGCAGACAGGTTATCAATCTGTGTGTGCATAAGGACAGATCACAGATGCACGACGGCCACACAACTTTTGTAAGTGGAAAATTGACCTCCTTTGACTCGAAGACGTAGACGTCAGCCGACCGGAATATATTTGCACCGACGATCACGCAATAAACTTGGCCAAATCAGACTCTGCCTTAGACTTGATGCTTGGACGCGTCGAGTCGCCGATTGGACATGGCACAGAAAAATTCGTCGAAGATGATCCCAGCGGCGGCGCGATGAGATAGGGAATAAAACCCTAATTTTTTTCAATCTCCTGTCTAGCTCTGATACCACTTATTAGTAAATAATGCAAATAAAGATCGAACACGAGACACAGATTTTTACCTGGAAAACCCTTGCGGGAAAAAACCGTGGGCACCAACCGGCGATCTTCACTATATGATGAGAGTTTACAGAACGCAGAGAATACAATGAGTCGTCCGCCCTTCCCGTGCAGTTTACAAGATGTATTTATAGGACTGACTGACTGCAGTTAAACACGTAATCAAATCCGCTAATTAACATAACCCGAACCGCGGGTCCCCTTCCCCCGGTGTGACGGCCGGGCAGGCACCTCCGGCTCAATGTGACAGGCGCTAGCAGGTCTCGCCGACGCTCCCGGCCTGTGACGCTACGCCGTGCATCGCCGCTGGCGGTGGCTGTCGTCGGCCACGGCGCTGCGTGTCTGGGCCTTGACGGCGGCCACCGGCGTGGCTGCCTCCCCAGCGCCGCCTCCTCCCTCTGGTCCGCTTGTGGTCTTGTGCTATAGGAAACTCTTGTTGCCTGTGCTAGAGGTTGCGAGTGCCCAGCGCTGACCCCGCCCCCCACTCCTCTCTTTCTCCTCTCTCTCTCTCTCTCTCTCTCTCTCCCAGTCTCCCCGTGCCATGTGTAGCCAGGTCCAGTTTCCTTATGGCTGGAACCGTCGTCTCCTCGCCGGATCAAGGGCGGCAGCGCCATAGCGGAGGGCCACGGATGCTCTCCTCATCCAGGTTTGTCTCCCTTGCTCAGCCCTCCTCATCCCCTCGCATGGCGCTGGCAGGGCACGGCGGTGCACCTAGGCTGCAGCGAGGCATCGCCCGTGGGCCCCAGCAGTGGCCACCAGCGTGCCTTCCACCCAGCACTGCCTCCTCCTGCTGGTCCGCCTCTGCTCCTGTGGTCCACGAAACCCTAGCCACCTGTGCTCCGCGAGCCGTGCTGGTACTACGTCGGCCACACCTCGTCGGTCGAGTCTGCCGGTAGGTCACCCTCTTCTTCTCCTCCTCGTCTGTCCCGTGCCTCCTCCCCTAGATCCTCCCTTTGCACAGGTGATTGGGGGTGCTACAGCCTGCGCTACCTTCCCTATGGAGGGGCAGGCCTGTTCTATATCCCTCTCTTTTTCACCTCGGACTTTCACCTTAATTTCATACTTCAAATCTCCTGCACATTTCAGTGCTTACTGTATGCTGAAGCTGGTGTTTTTTCCCTGATACTTGGTGTAGCCGATGGAAATTTTCCTTTGCTGTATAGCCTGTGCTAAAAATGAATTCTTATATAAGTTGGGAATATAGGCTGGTGATCTTGAAAGGGAAATATTTTTTGCCTTGTAGCTTGTGATGAAATTGAACTCTCATATAAGTTGGGAATATAGGCTGATGATCTTCAACGGCCCATGGCATGTTCATGTATATATATGTATTACTATCTGTTTGTTTATCGTGCCTCATCAATTCCCTAAAGTCGATCTATTGCAGCTTCCTCTCAGGGCTGTCACTACACCACACCCCTCTCTACATCCATTGTTTTCTGCATGTGCCCACAACTTGGATTGTTGCAAAGGATGGTATTCTCGGTGCATGCCGTTGTGCCTAACTACAAGAGATCAAATCATGCCATTTTTGTTCACTTCTGAAGCTACTCTTATTTGCTATGTTATTCCTGTGTTTCTTATTGTAGTGAATTCTTATATAAATTGGGAATATAGGCTGGTGATCGTGTATTTTTTGGCCTATACCTTGTGATGAAATTGAATTCTCAATTTTATCTACAAGTGGGCTGAGATGCATGGCAATATCGGTGTTTGATCCCGTAAAAACTTATTTATGAGGGTCTCAATAGGTGAAACATCACATATATATACTTGGTGGCGAACAAAAAAAATGTTATGGACTGCATAGATGCTTTAATGTTTTCTGGTTATATCCAGAAACTGAAACTTCCTTCAATACCCAAATGCTGGTTTTAATAGCATCTTATGTGTTTTAGTAGAAACTGAAACTTTCTTCAATACCCAAATACTAAACCAAAATTTTCTGCTGCTTTTTTTCATCAATGGATACACAAACAGGAACCCCTATGATGAGTAAATACCATCTTATGTGTTTCAACAGAAACGGAGACTTTCTTGGATACCCAAATACTGAACCAAAGAATTCTGCTGCTTTTTTTCATCATGGCTGCACGCACAGGAACATGTCAATTTCAGCAGGACCAAAAAATTTTGCATGCAGACCTTGGGATGGCCATGTTGAATCTAGGTGTCTGCTAATTTCTGAAACTGTGGTGCTTCTCTTATGTCTACCATTCTCAGTACAACCACTAAAATGCTTATTTTTTTTGCTGGTTGATCTCAAGTTCTATGAATTGTGCTATTTTGGGTGTGTGCTTTCTCTACAAATAGTATTCGGAGCACAATTTGAAGTTAAATTGTGCATATACTTCCATGGGTCTGTTAATAAAACTGTCCTTACACAGTCACCATAGGTAGATTTCCTTGGAGGTTCACAGGCTCAAACAGTTTATGGAGTGCTTCATGCCTTGGAGGTAAATGAAACTGAAACTTATGCATAGTCTAAAATCCGCCTAATATAATTTCAAGACAACTAACATTTATTTTGCGTCAATCCAGACATTAAGTCAACTGTGCATCTTTTAATTTAAATTTCAGTAACCAGACCATCCATTTGTGTTACAAAACCTGCTGTTCCCTTTTCTTACAACCTGACATGCTGCTACTTTTGTATTGGGCCATATATATTGACCTACTGCCTTTACCTTATCAACTGTGTTATTTTCGTTGCTGCCCTTTCATTTTTAGACAATAATTATTTTGTTACTCTGTTAGGTTCCCTGCTCATCATATTTGGTACCTGCCTCCTTTCCACGCCCAAAGATGTAGGTGATTCGAACAATGTTGCTCAGCTGGGTACATGTCTTGCTTATGGCCTTCCATTTTCTTATGTTACGAATGACATATTCTCAGGAAACATCTAACGTCTATTTCTTGCTAAATTCAGGTTCGAGACAACTGAATCAGCCATCTTTGCTTATGTCAGCCCCGTGACTGCCCATGATTTTAGGTATTCCAATTTTTACTGTCCTTGGTAGGATTATAGTTCGGTAAACAACCAGTGCTGGCTGCTTCTGCTGTCCTTTAGGTAAATCGATCATGCTTCTACTCTTCTCTATTTTTTTTCCACTGCTTGCTTATTCAGATGAATATTACGATTGCATTGTCCTTCGCTCTGCTTTAGCTACGCGTACCTCAACTCGAACAATGCTTACAACCTACATTCCCATTTATACTACTAGAATGTTGTTTCCTCTTGGTTAGCGTGCTCTTTCATTGCAAGTTATTATTGTGTCTAAGAATGTGGTCTTATAGAGAATCAGTTTTGCAGCCTGTTAGTTGCTTGCGAGCTATATAGGGTTCCACTGTAAACTCTTTTGTAGTCCCTTTTGTATATTCCCTACTTTTTTTTATACACCTGCCATCTATGTTTGACTTTGATGGACCTAAGTCTGCACAAAGGCTTGCTTATAAAAAATAAGAGGTACTGTCTCCTTTGTGCTTATTCCATAAGTCATTTATAATTTACAAACTTCACAATTTTCAGTCCATACATACTACACAAAGTGATTAGCTTTCACTTTGCCATTATTTCATTCTGGATTGCCTCAGCAATCCAATATTAAACATGGCATGCTAAAAACATTGCATGTTTCAAGCCACGAAGGAAAACAACATTTTTACCATTACAGGTAATTTATCCCTTCTAATAGTTTTTAGGTTCATGGAGAAAATTATATTCTACTCCAGGGTGCCGTTCCAAAATAGTATATGAGCTCCCTTAGACAATGCAACACAGGATGAACAGACTGAGCCTACCGCTAATACCATTAATCCTGTTGATGTTTCGGTATGTCATTTAGTCTCCTCTATTTGTATATATCTGTATGTTATCACTTCTAGATTTAGCTAATCTACAGCACACAATTAAACACTGACAGAGTTTCCCTTTCATTTGATCTATAGACACCTCCACCTGGATTTGATCTTGATCAAACATTGCCGAAACATACACTCACCAAGTAAGATGTACTATCATCTACAACCACTATGTGATTGTCTAGATTCAAACACTTCCCATCTCTTTTCCAGCCTTTGATGCTGACACATTTTAGTATTTTACAACAAACAGGTCACCTATAGGAACACAGACTGCTCATAGGCAATTATTCCAGGACAAAAACGATGATGAAGAGGTGTACATCCATTGTGGCTTTGCTCACATCCTTTGACAGGTTCTAAATTAGTACACAACCACACGCATACAAACAATCAAAACCGTCACAGATTTTCCTCTATCTTCTGAGTTACCTTCTCAGTGTTTAGGTACTTAAACATTTACTTCTGAATATGCAGGAAGAACCCATCAATGAAGAAACCCACATAGACAAAACTTACCACAACACGAAGACCAAAACTGCCCTGTTATCAAAATTCATAGCATAAAGGTAAGTTCCCGTACATAAGTCTAAAACTGCACTTCATTACTAAACCTGCTCGATTTCATAGGATACATATCAGGCTGCAGCCACCATACAGAGGGCATGTGCCGCTATCAAAACTCAGGAACAACATGATCACCTGCAAACTTAAACCTTGCACTCTGCATAGAGGAATATAACACAGTACAATATGTTCACAGATTCATCTACCTGCCAAGTTCAGTGGCCATGCCCAGTGCAATCTCCGACCGTGAGCCAAAATATTGAAACCACGCATAAACAGCTCAGGGTCAAACTGATGGCACCATATGTGTACAATACCCTTGCACCACCATATGTATAATATATACCACTGCACACCCATATTACATATCTATGTGCTACTTTTACGTAATCTACAAACTATGAACCAAACATATACCCACCATCTATATTCACCACACTTTGCTCGCGTACGCGCACAACGACACGCAATCCTGTACATGTATATCTCCATCATCATGGACTTATTATAGACATCGTCACCATATGTAACATACAAAACCTCCATGTAAACCTAAGCGTGCTTACTCGCCCGTGCGGGCGAGTAAGCACTAGTTATTTCTTAAGATCAACTAGGTCTGGTTCTTATAGTAGTAAGCT
Source organism: Miscanthus lutarioriparius (assembly GCA_904845875.1). NCBI lineage: Eukaryota > Viridiplantae > Streptophyta > Magnoliopsida > Poales > Poaceae > Miscanthus > Miscanthus lutarioriparius. Next base: position 6,765 of record CAJGYO010000641.1, on the reverse strand, counting down.
TAACAAAACAGAGGAATGATTCTCCACACCGTGGATCTCAAAAGTGGGAAAGCTTAGAAAAACTACTACTGCAACTAGAGCCTAAGACTTAGAAATGAAAACCGAAGAGATGGCTGGTTGAGGCAGCTAGCCTCCTATTTTATTTATAGAGCTATTACACAATCCCAACATGCCCTTAGATATTTTTGCTGAACCACTTAACCCTAGGGTGAAATGGTCAATCTTGAGATTGGTGTATCTGGCGTACACGAGTTCTTCATGACTTTGCTTCGCCTTGATGCAAGCTTCACAATGACGCCAGTTGCTGCCTTCCGTTCCCGCCAGAACTCAAACCGAGTTTTGAGGCCCAATCCCAAAAATCGTCTACCGATGGTTTTGAGGCCCAAACCACCAAACCCACTGGGGAGAAGCGTATCCGCTACGCCTCCTCCACGATCTTGACGTGTGTCACCATCCGTACGCGATCGCCCGATCACCAAGTCCTCCAACGCCTCTGCTTGACTTGGTCAACAGAAGTCTTAACTTGGTCAACATGCTCTACTCCTCCACTTGTACTCTTCCTCGTCGATGTCCCCAAGTGTCAGCCACCCACGGTCAGTCTCTCGTCCCTCTTGATCCCTCATTCAAAGCCTCTAGTCCATCCTTCACCACTCCCAGTCCATCGGCACGACACGTCCCTACTTGACCTTCTCCATAGCCGTCGACCGTCTTTGTGCTCCACACCTACGCACCACAAGCCAAGAGACATGCACAACGCCACTCACGCCATGGATAGTCTCTAAACTCAACCAAAGCATGATCATCTCCTGTCAATCACTCGTCATCAACTTGACACATGTGGGCACGTACCAACCATGTGTTCGCACTCGTATTATAAGAGCACCCTCAAAAATAAAGTTGACTCATATGAAGTTAAATATAATATAAAAATAGAACAATCTAACATGCTAGCATACATAAATGTATGAGCCCAACTCTTTATAAAGAGCTACCTATTTGCATTTTATTATTCTCTCTACGTCACACCCGCCTGGCCTGTGGCCACGCTGGCCCATATACTTTCGCCAACACCCAAAAGACATTGGCCTCCCTCCCCCTTTGTTGTCGGTCCTTAACTCCTTTTCCTAACCACCAACTCTCACATAAAATCCGCTAAAATGAACACCAAACTTAGTGATAGTGTTTATAACTAACGAATCCCACGAGTTTTGGTGATGTACCATTTGCAGGAGGGCATTTGTGGAAATACACAATAAAAGGGTAAAGAACAAAGGATAAATATCATTCTACTCAAGCCCAAAGAAAAGAGGCCAGTCGCCAGGCAAATCAGGACCCGAACATGAGGAGAATGAGGCCAAACCCAAAGCAAACTATTTCAATTTCATGCCAAAACTCATAGAGGCCCACTCTAGAAGATCAAAGGAGCTCTCCTGACAAAACTGGACTCAAGGTGGGCCAACGAGGGTGTGGCTGCACCCATGGTGCGGGCGCACCCCCGGTGGCTCGCCTCAGGCCCAACCTCGTTAGGTCGGTTCATATCGCCTCTCCAAAGGTGGTTCACAGGGTTTTGGCCAGGTTCAATGCACCTAAACTTTGGTTTGCACTTTCCATGAGGGGAGGAAGCACTTTTTAAGGACCCCCTCCTCTCCACCTATAAAAGGAGGCTCCCTCCTCCTCATTTGAACAACACACAAGAGAAGAAGAGAAAAGCAAGAGCAAGAGCACAACCACTGCTTGGGCTTAGGCCCTAGTTAGCTCTAGCAAAGTAGAAGAGAGAGATGTGAGGAAGAGTTCGGGGAAGAAGTGCCAGACTTGAGGTAACCTTCCCCCGCTTGTACCTCGACGGATACATGCTTTGTACCCCAATGGGTATCTTAGTAAGTGTTCGTGGTCCTTTGGTTATAAGAGTCTTTAGATTAGCTAAGCTATACTATTATATGCTTGCGGGTTCATTGTCTGTTCTTGTAACGGATACTCTAGTAGAGGGCCCTGATGAAGATATATAACCCTACGCGGACGCTAGAGTAGTAGTCGATAGCGTAGACATGGTGTTTAGGCTAGAGGATACCTTCGTTTGCCTCATACTGCATGGTTGAGGGGTAGGCGGTAGGTGGTGATAGCCCTGTCCATCCCTTGTAATCCCCCACGTCCGGGTACGGCGTAGAGCTATAGGCTGATATCGCTTGGCAGACCAGGCGTAAGCCGGTGCCCGAAGTAAGCAAGTAGGAGTAAAGTTTATCTATCCTTAGACCCTAAGCCATAGGAATCCTTCTCTACCCTTATCATTATCCTTGTGTTGTCCTTGGACGAATTAGCTAGAAGAAATACCTCCATTCCCTATGAAAATACGATACCCTGAATATTTTCGAGTGAAAGCTACAACGATAAATCTATACGCTTGCGGATTAACTTCTGTAGACGTTAAGAAATACCAACAAGCTTTCTGACGCCGTTGCCGGGGAACAATTGCTATTTCTTTCGAACCTAGTTCGTCTTCATATATGTATCTTTTCTTTTTATAAAAACAAAAATATCTTCTTTTATCTTTCTTACTATTAAATCCACTCCTATTCAAAACCTGTCTGTTTTAAGGGGCGAGTTCCTTGAGCCAAAACCAACCTTTTCATCTAGTCATGAACTCCACCCTAGATTCAAAGTCATGGTTCGGGCACAACCCTTCTCTAGGTGTGAAAACAAAGACCCTTGCCATCACCTACAAGAATTCAAGGAAATGTGTTCATGCCTAAGCATCTCTGGCATGATACAAGAAACACTAAGGTGGAAGTTGTTTCCCTTCTCTCTCATGGGGGAGGCGAAGCAATGGTACACACATGTCGTAGGAAGTATGAATGAGGATTGGGATGAACTTAAAGACAAGTTTTGTCTTGCATTCTTCCCTATGTCCCGTATCGACTTCCTACCAAGGGCAATCCTTGATTTCGAGCAGTACGAGAAGGAATCTATAGGTGCATCCTGGGCTAGGTTTTCAATGTTAATACATGCCAGCCCAGATTTGTCTTTGCCCGATAGTGTGTTGTTGCATCTCTTTTGTTCGGGTCTCGACATAGAAGCTACTCTATACCTTGACATGACCATCGGAGGGTCATTTACACATAAAACTATGATAGAACAAAAGAAAATCCTTGCTCACATCCTAGAAAAACATGCTTCTTCCATCATAGAACCCAAACCCCTCCAAAAGAAGGGCATGTCAAGCTTTGAGGAGCCCTCATCAGCCGAATCCAAACTCGTTCCATCCTTAGATTCGACTGTTGAGCCCTCACCCAAACCACGAACACCAAAGGAAAGAGTGATTCATCCTTCAGAGTTCGCAATCGAATTCAAGGATTAGGCAATACCTCAAAGTTATCACGGCACAAAAAAGCACACAAAGGAAGTTTCCCCTAGAGTGGAACCATCAAAGGAATGGTTAATGGAAGTGAAATATTCTTCTGAAGTAATTCAGATTCTTTCACCTTCCATGACCACACCTTGCTCGTCAAGGGGGACAAACATAGAGGCCCTACACAACTCCACAGTCAAGACTAGTATCATGTCAGAATTCCTAGCGAAAAACCTTTTGAGTAACATGTCGCTAGTCTGACCAATAAACTCTTGAAAAGTCCTATGGGACTATTTTTGGATCGCCAGGGCCATGCTAGTTGTAATTAATGAAAATGAGGTTCGCTTGGACTTCCATATCTTTGCCATACTTGAGTTTGATCTTCTAATAGGATACCCTTTAGACAAACCTTTCAAAGAAAAATCTTCCCATGGGAGCCTTGATGAGAAGTTTGGGAAAACTGCTTCTGCCATTCCTATCTTTCACCTAGAAATCCCAATGGCAAAGCATAATCCCAACCAAGATCTGGTCGAGGAGGTGAAGTTCATTTCCTCATTCATTTCACATCCTTGTGAAGTTGAACATCGATCATCACCCTTGCCCACATTCGAGCCATGTCCCTCTAGTCAACACGATATAACCTTCAAGAAAGAGAACTTCTAGGCCATGGACAAACTCGAAGCACCAACTCTAGAGCTCGAAATGAATGATTCTACAAATGAGCATGAAAGATTCTCTTTTAAGTTTCCTCACATTTCATGCTCACTTTTGGAGTCTCTAGAGTTGATCACGCTTAGTACCACACGCCTCTACGAGGACCACAATCATCTCTCAATCCTTGTTTGCAAACTTTTTAAGAGGATGGTTGTGGATGCTTTTTATTTATCATAAATAATGCAAATCTCATAGTAGCACTATGGCACTAACCTTGTAGCTTGAACATTAATGCTAAATGTTTGGTGGTGAAGCTAGGATCTAAACCACCATAGATAGCTGCAAGATGAAGTTCCCAAGGTCAAGCTTATGACTATAAACAAAGCACTGCCAGGAGATACCCTGGATTATCATGAAAAAAATATAATGAAAAAAGCTTTCTTGTCAATAAAAGTGTGAACATGCTATCAAGTTAGTATGCACCTTCAGGTATTCTTGTCGCTAACCATTTCATGTTGAGACTAAGAAGAACAAGGGGCATACGATGCTCGAGAACATGAGAGCTGCATCCACTAAACACCATGATGCCCTTTTGGTGATGGAACACACTCAAAAGGAGGCCCTAACTTTGCACACTTGACTTTTACACAAAAGTCCAAGTGTGGAGGAGGGTGGTGAAAATCTCACCACAAAGTTCCATCCACACAAAAGGCCATCTTGGGTTAAAAAGAAAAAAAAATAATGTCAGCTCTACCTTGCTATAAAAAGTCTATTATAAAAAAATAATGAATGATAAAAAAAAGAGAGAAAGAAAAAAATATATAGTTGATAAAAAAAGAGAAAAAAAGAAAAGAAGAAGAAGAAGAAAAAAAGAAGAGAGAAGAAGAGAGAGGAGGATTCTCCTCTTTCATACCTTTGCTGCTTACCGCCAAGGCTCATGGTCCATACACACTAGTTGTGTGGACGGCCTAACCTTGGTGTTCGCCTGAGTTGGATCATGTGCGATCAAGCCACCATTGCAGCCATTTCAAACCATCATCCACATAGGCTGCCGGTAAGTACACTCAGGTATGCAAAGGTAAATAAATGTTCATCAAACTCTTCTACTCATATTTGTCTTTATAAGAATACAACTTGAGCATGCGAGTTCATGCTTCCCTTGTTTATGTTGTAAGCTCTGGTTTGGGTGTATTAAGCTAGTACATCTATAGGCCTTTTGAAATTAAGCATGGTGCTTAGGTTAACATGGTCTTCTTTAATAAAAAATTTAACTTGCCGTTGAATTTTGATTAATGAACTTTGAGCAATTACTTTCATAAACAATGGAGATAACTCATGTTGGAGATGAATCAAGGCTAGGATTATTTTGCAAACTTTACATTAGACTTGCTTGAGTATACACAGTCTGGTGAACAAATAAAAAAATAATAAACATAATAAATTAATAAATACTAATACTAATAATAATATAATAATAACAATAATAATAATAAGATTTAGGCTCCCCGATGTTCATGCTAGTAAACCCTTGCTTTTTTGTTTCTTTTGATTGAATAAACAGGAACAAGAATAAGCGTGGCGGAGATAATCTACACAAACTTTCAAAACCTCCCCCACTAAAGATACACAACAGATCAACAGTTCCAAACTCGGTTTGCGCATCCTCTTTCCCAACAATCTTGAGTTTAAAACAAAAATAATCTTGATCATTAAAACTAAACTCAATGATCCAACAATGCCCCTATGCAAATTTACATACCACGCTTCGTTTAAAATTTAAAAAAGTGACATGTTCATAACATATTTAAGATAGAAGCTTGCATAAAGTTTGTCCCATATACATACACTTATGCTTGTGGAAAAATATTCTAATAGGACAATCATGTTGACTAAGTTGTTGTGAGGTGTGATATAGTTCTGACATAGAAATCCTACCATTTCTATTCGAAGTACTTGGAGAATTTGTTTTGGTAAAAATACTATAAAACCATAGTGTCACATACTCCTCATTTGTTGAGCAATTCCTAACAAAGCCAAATATAACATATAGCAAATTTTAAGCCTTCCACATATGCTGCTTGTTTTTGTATTGAGTTTAGTCAAGTCTTGTTGACCATTGTCGAGAGACTTATCATGCTCCCAAGATCAAGATCACGTACACTCCACATACACATGCTTCTCCTACACTAGGAGTACGCAAAAACATGCTTGCATCCACCAAAAACTCTGTGTTGGGACAAGCGTCCCGAGCGGGGTTCAGAGGTGGAGGCTCCACGGTGAAGGCTGACATGAGAAGGCCTCCCGGGGAAGGTCGACGGGAGAAGGCTCCTAGAGAAGGCCGGCTAGACAAGGCTCCCAGTAGAGGCTAGTGGGAGAAGGCTCTCAGAGAAGGCTGGCCGAAGAAGGCTCCAAGTGAAGGTGTGGCTGGAGACAAAGGCCCGGCCGGAGAAGGCTCCCGATAGAGGCCGATGGGAGAAGGCTCCCGGCAGGCCCGGCAGAGACGAATGCCCGGACGGATACAAAGGCCTGGCTGTTGAAGGCTCCCGGTGGAGGCTGGAGGGAGAAGGCTCCAACACGCAAGAGCAGAGAGTGAGGCGGCGACTAGGGTTAGCCAAAATTGAGTTAGAGAGGAGAGATCCCCCCCTTGCCCTCATGTTCTTGGCATTATATAGGCAAGCGGCAATTTACAAGCGACCCCTTGGTGGGGGTGGGTTTTACAAGCTACTCCAATGGTGCTAGTTGGGCCTCTTCTAGGGGACTTGGCCCAT